>VYZS01098403.1:3773-28400 GCA_013400695.1 Neodrepanis coruscans
TCTTCTTAGACAAATATAACACTTCTTGTCTTTCAACAGCTCTGCAAAGGCAGAAAAATTTGCCTCGCGCTGCCTTCAAAACCAAACAGTTTCTTCAAACTCCATCTACGAAAGGAGGTAATTAACTTACAACCTCTTATCAAGCTCCAGCAAATCTCGCATAATTGTTCGCCTGCAATAAATCTCACATGTTCTAGATTAATAAAATTGCTGTTGCATGTTGAGATTAACCAAGTGATCTTTGCTGTAAAAAAGTTAACTTTCTGGTCTAAATATTTAAAATAAACTCACATTTTATAGGAGATTGTATTTTGAGATAAAAATCCAAGGATTGGTGACTTTCTAGCATTAATCAGGAAATTTGGATGAGAAAAGTAGACTCCTAAGTCCATATTTATTAGGGCTATATTTGAATAGGGGTTTTTTTGCAAAATAGGTTTTTAATTGCAGAATACAATTTTTAAAGCAGAAGTTGTAAAAAATACGCATACAATCCTTTCTGCTAAGAGAAAAAGCTAACAAGTTCATCCTTGAAAATATAAGCATAAAATACCAACTTGTTTTGNCATCTGGATGTGTGGAACACTTATTACTAAGTCAGTGGCCCAGCGTCAAGCTGTGAGAATGTACAGAAAAATTTCTCTTTGAATTTATATAATTTGTAAAAATTTATTAAACTTTAGAGATTGAGGAACAGAGCATGTTGGACTGCCAGTTATGTATTGCATTTTATAGCTGTTGTCATTCCTTACTGCGAATGAGGACCATTTCAGTTACTCGCTATGTCCTCTTCAGTTACTTGCTTTTTTATAGTCATTGATATGTGTTGATTTTCTTTCTTTTGTTCTGAGATCCTCATGAGTAGACAAGCATTTAGCAGTAATGAAACTCTTGTTTCAGAAGGACGAACAGCTGAGGAACAATTGATTTTAGTTTCATAAAAGAAATTAAAATGCTCTTCGTGAAATAGCTTAGACACCTTTTACACACACAGATGTCTTTTTTTTACCAATTTGTGTAAAAAAGGATTCAAAATAAATTCAAATACCTAACTTTACCTCATTGTAACAGATTTGTTAAGGCTCATACAGCAGTCCAGTATCAGTCAGATCACAGGATCATCTAATTGAACCACATCCGCTCCCCCACAATGAGCAGGGACATCTTCAACTAGAGCAGGGTGTTTAAAGCTCCATCCAACCTGGCCTTGAACAGTTGCAGTGATGGGGCAGCCACCACCTCTCTGGGCCTCATCACCCTCACTGAAAAGAATTTCTTCCTTGTATTTAGTCTGAATCTGCTGTCTTATTTTAAAACTATTCTTATTATCCTTATCCTATTTCTGCAGGCCCTGCTAAAGAGTCTGTCCCCATATTTCTTTTAAGTACTTTAAGGCTACAGTAAGGTATCCCCAGGGTCTTCTCTTTTCCAGATCACCTACAGATCTCTCAGCCTTTGCTCATAAGAGAGGTGCTCATCCATCCTCTATACCTGCTCCAACAAGTCCATACCTTTCCGTGAACTGAGATGACAGATCAGTTTACTGATTCCCATAGTTTTACCTCATCTGTTCTTTCATATTGGTCTGAATCATCTCATCATGATGGTTGTGATTTAACAAGTGCAATAGAATTTATTCTGTTTTCAAATCAGTGTGCAGCAGCTAGCCTTGGAGTGTAAGCCACATAAGTTTGTAGCTTCACAGCATCCTACTTTTGCACATGGAGAGCTTCTGCTCCCTGCCCACAGTACAGAAGAGAATCCAGAGAGGGTAGGAAATCTAAATGTCACGACTGCACAGTGTCATTTCTTTATTTTATATTTTGTTGCCAGATGTTTTAATTGCAATTGGTCCTTGTTTAGTTTCTAAGGAGATGGAGTTGGGTAAAGTTATTAAGCAGTACCCTTAACATGTTTATGTTTTTATTAAACATGGATCAGATCAATACTGCACATGGATACACAGTTATTAAATAGTCTTTGACTGAGGCAGTACCTTACTCTTTCTAATCCTGTCTTACAAATAGGCCAAACTGAGTTTAATGAACATCCAAAACTACTCTAAGACAAAATTCTTCATCTGTATAACAGAATTATTAGGCAGTTTGCTGAACTGCATCATGAAGACAATTCATTCCTTTATGTACAAGAATGAATACAGCTCTCAGCAATGTCTGCAGCGCTGTGCTGACAGAAAATGTTTTATGAATTCACAGCGCAAGTTGGCAGCATGGTAAAACATGGTCAGCAGAAAGCTAGAGAGAATGGAGAGGACTAACTTACTGGATGCGTACTTTCACCGAGGATGTGACAATCTTCCTTTAGTTACAACTTTGTGTTGCTTACATTCTCTACTTAAAAACCTATTCCCTGTTGTGCCTGTAAGAGGCCCAAAGCTGTATTTGGTTTTCATATACCATCATTGCTCTCTTGGTAGTTGCTAATGTGGTGCTGTGTTTGTGTTCCAAACAAGTGTTGTAATGAGAAGTTCAGTGATAAAAGCTCCCTATATTTACACTGTAGAGTCACTTGGAAATTCTGCAGATTTGATTGCACCAATGTTGCAGACAAGGTCATGTTTTAAAAAAACTAATATGCAGTCTGTCTTAGTCCTTGAGCACTTCACTGCTTGTCTTATCCAGTCATTCTGTTGTTAATGCTCTCCTTAATCCATCCTCTGGCTTGATGCCAAGTTTTTTATTTTAAGGTTTTTAACTTATTCTCTTTGCTACGTAGCAACTGTCATGTATTTTTGACCCCTCGGCCCTTTTTTGTCAGCTTTCCCTATGAACAACTTCATGCTCTCTTCCATCAGTAGAAAGGCCCTCTTGGATAATCCAGAAAGGAATCAAATCCAATTCCCATCTGTAATGAGGCATGTATTAATCTTCCTAGATATCCTCCATAAGAAATGGCTTCAAAGTACAACCTGAAAACTACCACTTTCTCTGTGCCATATTTAGGATGCCATATTCCTGTCGTTACTCATCTCTTCTCTCACTGCTTGTGTTCTTAGTAGATCTACCTTGAAAATGATAATAAAAGCAATGTTATGGACCAGCTTCTTTATGTACATCATCTGTCAAAGAGGAATGCAACTTTGGTCTCAGTATAAAGCATTTATTTAGTTGAGCAAAGAAATCAACTAAATGTAAACATGATTTTGTTTTAGTTCCATGATTGATTTGATTGTCCTGTGTTGACTCTTACTCATCCACTTCAATCAGTTTGGAAACCTGGTGAAATTTCATACAGTTATTAAGATTATGGGTTAATTAAGTATTCTGTTTTAGTGACACATTATGCATAATTTGAAAATATTTCTTATACTTCTAAAGAATTATGCTTAAGGTTTGGCATTATCAAAGTACCATTGAATATTCTGGCTTATTAACCTTTCCCATAAAGGACTTGATATCAAGAGCTTGCATACTAACTCAGGTACAAAGTATTTGAAAACAGGTGTTAATTATACTGGTAATTTAGATGGGATTTGTAAGAAGAGGAAGGCTATGAATTGTTACAGTTGTCTAGTTTAAGTTTCATAGCAGCACCTTAACCTCTTTGGTGTTGGAGTTTGGCTAATGCCATCCTTAATCCAACCCACAGCACTATACCAGTTACTAGAAAGAATGTTAACTCTGTCCCAGGACAGCTGACTAACTTTTTTCCATCTGCCAGAAAATGTGGGATGTGACCATGTCTTTAGATGAATTCTAATTCAGTGGTTAAAAAGAACAGCATAAAAGAAACACCAGGATGCTCTGCACTCCAGATTTCATCTTTGAAGGCTAATATACACCTTAAACTTTATTTAAAGACTGTCTCACAGTAGAATACTATATTCTGCAACATGTTCTTTCAGGGATGGGAATTAGGTTCACATGTGTCTGAAGCAGTTAAATTTCTTTTTAACCAATACCTTCTCCTCTGTTTCTTTTGACCTGACTGATGTAACAATTATAGCCTTATTTGTAGTAAGCAAATGGGGCACTAGAGTTATATCAAAAACACATGACAAAGAAGACATCTGAATTCCTGTTTCTCATTGCTGCTTGATTGGCTGTATTCATTATACATTCCATGTTGTTTGTATAATCACATAAAGTAATTTCTAGTTTTTAATTTCAGTTATACTGTAACTTAAGCTGAAAGTAATGTCTGTATTTTATTTTCCAGTACCTTCTTCAAGTAAATTCCGCTCACCTGTGGCACCATCTCCCCTGGCTCTGCGACAACCAGTGAAAGCATTTAGTAACCATGGACCCGGTTCAGTTGCCTCTTCAGAAGTCACACAGCTGACGCACAGTAGTTCTTCACCAGGGCCTCTTGCAGCCCAGAGCTCAGGCTTGCCAAGCCCTGCCAGCAGTATTAACAGTACTACTCTTACCAGACCGGCAGGGATGAGAAGTGGTTTGCCCAGACCCAGTGCCCCTTCCACAGGGGGCATCCCAGTGCCTCGTAGCAAACTTGCACAGCCTGTTCGCAGGTGAGTCTGTGAGAAGCAGTCTTAAGTTTTCATAATGGATTTTGTACATTGTGTATTTGCGTTGCTCCCTCCTGCAATCGTTATTTTCATCCCAGGGTCTTCAGAACAGAAATGGAGACTTCCATTTGGAGTGTTTGCCTGTGTTTCCAAACCAGTTTTGAATCCAAACTGAGAGAAAAAGGATCTCTTAAATGAGAGATTGAAGGTGAAGGAGCGAAAGTGAAATTAATAATGAAAGATACTGAACTAAGTAAATAAAGTCTTAGTCTGGGCTGAGACGGCAGCAACAATTTGTCTGCATGTGGTAAAAAGTTATCAAAATATAGCTGGCAAATGAAAATTCACTTGTGTCACTGAGTGACACATTCTGAATTCAGAACTGTTCGCTCCATAACTCAAGCAATGGTACCGTGGTGAGAACAGTTTCTCTCCTTGGGCACTTAGAAGCTTCCAGAAGGAAGACACACAAGGACACAGGAGAATCCACAGCATTTGCTAAACAGTGCAGTTAACCCACAGGACAAAAGAGAATTTTCAATTTAAACATAACTGTAATACCACCCAGATGCGGAAGTTGCATAATGCCAGTAGTGTCTTCTTGCAAACAGCTGCAAGAGAGACCAAGTGTTAACTGTGATGTGAATTTTTACTGAAGGTGTCAAGTAGAAGCTGACATGAAAAAGCAGTCATCCATGAGAAATATTGAGAATTTCCTTAAAAAAAAAAAGGAAAAACAATTGGTCTCCAGTACTGTAAAAAAAGATGAAACAGTGGTAAATAGCAAAGTAGAAGAGTTCTGTTCTGCAGTGAGTGCTGGGCAGGGGAATGACAAGTGACTGTCACAGTATTGACTGTTTTTCAGTCTAAGTCTGCACTGTAAGCTTTTTTTTTAATTTGCCTTTTTTCTTTTTTCAAAAGTTTGCATACATAGGATGAAAGGAAACAACCCCAGGTTGTACTGGGGAGGTTTTGATTGGATATTAGGAGAAATTTCTTCACTAGAAGGGCTCTCAGGCATTGGAACAGGCTGCCTATGCAAATGGGAGATTAACCGTCCCTAGAGGTATTTAAGAGGTGTAGATGTGGCATTTAGGGACGTGGTTTAGCAGTGCTGCATTGAGGATTGAACTCAAGAATCTTTAATGTCTTAAAATGTCTTTTTCAACCCAAACAATTCTATGGTTCTATAATGAGGAATCTGCACACAATGCAATAATGAAGTATCCATGAATGTCAAGATTTTGATGTAAGCAAAATGTAGTATTCTAAAGAAGGATTTCCCTGTTTATATATATATCACTGAAGAAATGGCCTGTTTTAAGTGGCAACAGATTAAGTTTGCATTTTCATAGAGTATAATAGCAATAAGTTTTCTGCCTGTTTATTCAGCTCTTTTTTCTGACATGGTGGTTGCCAAGATACAACACATAAAACCTCAAACTGAAAATACTTGGAAGTTTGTCTTAAGTAAACTGTATTGCAGAAAATTAAATGAGTGAAGTGTATATTTCAATTATTTATAAAATATTTAAACTCTTATGTATTATAGATGGAGACTTCATCACTTATATATGAAACTGAAAATATCTCATTTCCTTTTAGATCGTTACCCACTCCCAAAACCTATGGCAATGTGAAGGATGAGAGTTGGAAAGATGGCTGCTACTGAACTGCAAGGCTTAATGCAGAGTTACAGTGCTCATGGATGCTTCCTCACCAGGCTAAAAGATAGCTTGATAAAACAAACTGTTCAGATGTGACTCTTGGGATTTGTAAAAATTCCAACCCTCTCTGTCTCTAATTAGCACAAACTGACAGAGATTATAAAGCAGCACTTTAATGACATCTAACATCAGATGTTTTGTGGTCATACAATCACTTCTACATTAAATTGCTATCAGTTCTAGGGTTTTTTTCTTGCTTTCTAAAAATGTATCAATATGAGCATTTATGAGAGTGGCCAAGGTCTGGGCAAAAAGCCAACAAATGCCAAAGAAATGCCCATCTTGAAAAATGGCAAGGATAACTGTCAACATACACTGTCCAAAACTTCATTTTCAGCCTGTTTTAACTCAGCAGAAAGACTGGTGAATATGTACTATTGAAACAAGGCTGCACTAATCAGAGCTAATGTTCTGATTGCAGATTGCTACAGTACTAGGGAAATGTTGCTTTTCACAATTGCATGAGATCCTGGTTGGGGAAAGTAGTACATACATCCTTCAGGAAGAATCAGCAGTTACTGTGGAGGATTAGGCAGAACAGTGGGTTGTAGCCATGGCTTTTATTATGTTAAAAGGTTTGAATGTAGCAGACACACACAAATGCAATAGTATAGATTGCATCTTTCCTATGTTGATTTATTGGCTTTACATGCTCTTATATGTTTGCCAAAAGGGCTTAGTATCAGTTGTACAATCTTTCTAACCTTAAAATTTCTGGCTCAGGAAAGATGGCCTTTGCTACTGTAGCCACATTCTTAATACAAGGCTCATTATTTGGGGAAAATTTTTTTAATAGCAGGTTTCCTTACAAAGGAAAGAGCAAGTGAGAATGTTATTTTGTTCTAATACCATACTACTACTTGCAGCCTGCAGCAACTGTAAATGCTGATACTTAAAGAGCAGGAAACACAACTATGCACTTGTAACATACAAATTTTAAGGAAATGAGCTGACTCTTGATGCCAAATGATATTCATTTAGGTGATGTTCCATGGTATGAGGGAGTTTTCTGTATCCTATTTTTTTACTTTCATCCATTTCTTAAATTGGTTTATTTTAAATTGTAAATATTTTTACAGAAGATATTACCCATGTAAGTGTGTTTAAATATGTACTTTGCCTTACATATTTGTATCTTACATTACTGGTAACAGAGTATGAAACCTGCTATGTCTGTTTACAAGCTATTAAATTCCTCTGGTGGCTCTGACTTATTCTAACACATTTTGCTCAGAACAACTGATATATTTAGCATTTGAACCATTGTTTTCTGTTTTGGAAGACATCATGCAAACATCTGTAACTAAAGTTGTATTGGGTGGGACTAGTTAAATGGAAGGGATTTTTGTTTGAAGCTTTTTCAGTATTTTGGATGTACAGTTGATGCAGTATGAGAATGTGAATGGTATATCTTTTGTGCAATGACTGACTAACAAACACTACAAATTGGATTGGACAGTAGGTAGCCTTCAACCCCATTAGTATCTGAGTTTGGGACTGCTGATATATTTTAACTCCCACCCTAAGAGGATAACTAATCCTGAAATTCTAACACTTGAATTTTAGGCCAGCATTAACATATTCCTGGATGAAAAGCCATGCAATTCTACTTGACTTGGAAAGAAACCAAATAGAAAGGAGTGGAGACTTAATTTGCAGCTCTAACTACCCAAGCAAACTTTGGGTTGATGGATGACTTCACACCTCAGACCAAGATCTGTGCTAAGACTTTGAAGTCGAGGTATCAAATATACTGTAATTCAGTCAGATTTTGACAGAAACTACCTTGCACCAGTATAGAGCAGTACATAGCAGTAATCTAGCCTTGAGTCACCCACTGGTACAGTGGATGTCAGTTTCTCATGTCACTGCTCAGCAGAAAAGAGGACTGGATGAAATGTGTGTATTCTCACTAAAGCCACAATTTTAGTATTTCAGCATTTTACAAAGCAGTGCTGCAGTCTTCATTGAAGAAAGGTGAATTTTAATTGGTGGATTTTATCAAACACTTGATTGACTTACAGCTTTTTAAAGTCAGTTTAGATGACGATATTGGGGGGTTCACCATGGCTGCACCAGACTTGTGTACGTTTCCTTAAGTAATTCATCGCTTGAGTAAACTCAGCTTAAGTTTCATAGGGATTTTTTTTTCTCTGCTGCTCCCCCCAAAATACAGCAAATGACTTCCTGAGAAGACAGATTGTCTGTTTACTAGAAAGCCTTTGTGCATTATCAGTTTATTGATATCAGGAAATCATGGGGCTCTGTGTTTAGAGATTTATTGCAGAATTGTGGAAACATGGGTTTAATAAAATAGTGCCTATGATTTACTTATGTTTGATGTAGTAGTAAGGGTTTTATGAATGTGGATTACTTTTTGTGCCAACAGCTTGGAATTGATGTATGTGTGTAGGCAGAAGGATTTGTTCTGCTCCCAAAGTTATTTAATTTTTTTCCTGTGTTTGAATGTTTTTGTAAGTGTTAAAAGTGTAAAAAAAATATATAAAATATTCTTACCACAAAATACTTCCTGGATCATCATTTTTACAACAAAGTGTTTTTAAAAGTTTTTAGCAATTAAGAGGATATTATTTTATTCTTTTTTGGTTGGTTGGGTTGTTTTTCAAGAACTGTCTTTTTCCAAACCAGCATTGGCTTCTGCCCCCTGTAATTCATGAACTGACTACAACATTGTATTTGTGTGAAATCTTTGATTTCATTGACAGACTGGGGTAGACTTGTGCCCCTGCTATGGAAGGACAGTGCATAGTTCAGAGTTATGTGAAAAACTGTATTCAAAATTTTCATCCATGGTGATTTGTATGTGCAGTCTTAAGTATACAAGCTGCTTTTCCATTTTTGCAGGATTTACGCTCACTTCAGACCACCACAAGAAACAAATTTTTAATTTTGAAAATTCTGGAATTTATGCATAATACTGAGCAATGTAAAAGGGTACCTAGTAACTCCTCTTGGAATTACTAAATACACATTTTATCTAACTCCTACATGAATGCCTTTATCTTTGGCTCACATACAAGCAAAAAGTTTGTTTTGAACTGGGTAGCTTTGTGTAATCTGCATTTTGCTGCAAAGCAGTGCGTGCAATAGTCATGTGAATACCATCTTTGTCTTTTTATTAATCAAGTTAGGACATGTTAAATACTATTTGGTAGCCACTTAATATTAAATTTGCCTAACAAAATTTAACCTATGAGCTTGTAATTAATTGTTTATCCCAGCATAGGGCCCTATTTATTAATTAAGCCAGTAGGTTAAAATATTTCCCCCTCATTAACTCACCTGTTTATGTAGAGCTGGCTTAACACCTATTACTTCTAAAAGGTACCCCTCTACCCCTCTTTTGTCACTTTTTAGTTGTGCAGGCAAGTACCATTTCCCCCAAACCCTTTTGGAAAATAGAGCAGTGTCAAAACCTTTGGAAATTAATGGCCTTTTGCCCTTCTCTTTTAGTAGGTTTCTGTAACAAACTCTTGTATATTAAACGGTCATTTATAATTAGCATAATCACCATATGGAAGGCTGAAGATTGGAACTCTCATTCCTTTGGGTTTGCAAGGTTGTGTTATATTTGATAGGGTATTCCCCTCTAAAAGCCTGTTGCAGTGGTGAAGAAAAATAATCAGTGAACATGTAAGGAGGCAAAAGGCTGAAAATGCTTATGCTGCTGGGCTTGAGGTGACTGCAAAGCACACAGTTGAATCATTTAAAACTTGCCTTTTAATGCAAATACTTCTGAGAAAGAAAAGCAGATGTGGGAATTGAATGTTACAGTGGTATATGTGTAGTTTTCCCTCTTCTGATTGGCAAGAACAGGAGCAAACTTGAGATGTAATTTTTACTTTTTCAGTAAAGTGGGTGAGATGCCAGGTTGCTTTGATTTAAAAACAAAACAAAAACCATACCTAGATTTATGCTACTCCGCGGTCCGAGTGTGACACCTATAGGCAGCCTGTACTCCTCCATCTTCAGGAAGGTGAGGCTGGGATTCAGGTACTCTTGGGAGCATCCATACTTTACACATAACTTGCTGGTGAAGAAGATGCTCTCGGCTCAAAGAATTAAAGAACTGAGAGGAACATATTCACTTTCCATGTGATTTTTTACAACAGTACTTTCAGAGTTGTGCTGTGTGTCACTGTCCTCTTTGCACTAGATGATAAACTGTTGGGACCACATTAAGCACTTGGAAGGACACAGAATTAAGCTGATTTGTAGCTCTTCACCAGGATTTAAAGGAACAAGTAGCTAAATTGATTCTTTGCCAGCAAAGTGATTTTTGAACTTGGTGCATCATCCACCTGTTAGAAACCACGAATTAAAGAAAGAATTGAAAAATACTATATTTGAAAGCTGGAAAGCAGATCCTCTACACAGTTTGNAAGCACACAGTTGAATCATTTAAAACTTGCCTTTTAATGCAAATACTTCTGAGAAAGAAAAGCAGATGTGGGAATTGAATGTTACAGTGGTATATGTGTAGTTTTCCCTCTTCTGATTGGCAAGAACAGGAGCAAACTTGAGATGTAATTTTTACTTTTTCAGTAAAGTGGGTGAGATGCCAGGTTGCTTTGATTTAAAAACAAAACAAAAACCATACCTAGATTTATGCTACTCCGCGGTCCGAGTGTGACACCTATAGGCAGCCTGTACTCCTCCATCTTCAGGAAGGTGAGGCTGGGATTCAGGTACTCTTGGGAGCATCCATACTTTACACATAACTTGCTGGTGAAGAAGATGCTCTCGGCTCAAAGAATTAAAGAACTGAGAGGAACATATTCACTTTCCATGTGATTTTTTACAACAGTACTTTCAGAGTTGTGCTGTGTGTCACTGTCCTCTTTGCACTAGATGATAAACTGTTGGGACCACATTAAGCACTTGGAAGGACACAGAATTAAGCTGATTTGTAGCTCTTCACCAGGATTTAAAGGAACAAGTAGCTAAATTGATTCTTTGCCAGCAAAGTGATTTTTGAACTTGGTGCATCATCCACCTGTTAGAAACCACGAATTAAAGAAAGAATTGAAAAATACTATATTTGAAAGCTGGAAAGCAGATCCTCTACACAGTTTGGCACTCTGACATGAGACAGAAGTGAACTATACATCTTTCACCAGACTAAGTCTAAACAAGAGAAGATACTTCCATTGTAATCTGAGCTCTTACCAGCGTAAATAAAGATAAGCATGTAAATCCATTTTCTTTTGAAAATAGTTTTAATAACTTAGAAAGATAAAGTTTGAAAGAGAGCGTAATGTGATGCCCTCTTCCTCCACATGTTCAGCCCTTCTTGCCGCATTACTGAGAAGGTGGCTGTGGGGTCCATCCCCACTGCTACTCAGCTGCTGGTTATCATGCAAATACAAGCAATGCAGACTATATATTCTTTTCCATTCTGTTCTTTTGCATTCTCTTTGCCATGTTTTTCTTGAGACTGTAGCCAAAATTGTAACTTTTCACAGCCCTGCTATGAGAGACTGATTAAAAGCCTTTCTAGTACCAACAGCTTGGTCCTATGTCAGACAAACTACTCCCCACCACCCAGCACATGATTTTCAGAAGCCCAACACCAGCAATAAGGCTGGGGATTTTTTCATGGAAACTCTCTACATAGTAACAGGATGGTGAATAAGGACAGTTGTATTTTGTGTTGTTCGCTGACTGATCTGCCCAAGAGAAAAATGTGTTTATTGAATATGGGAGTAGGTCATCAGTGACTTGACTTGGAACACTATGGCCTTAGCTGCTTAAAGCCACAAATGTGGCCAGGAGTGGTCAGGGTAAGGGGATGGGTGTGCTGGGCTTTCCCCAGCCACCTGCTCTTCCCAAGCATCCCACCTTCATCGTGGACACAGATCAGCTTTTTGCTGGACTGGGTGCCCCTGTACTAACACCACCATCATCACACTACAACTCCTGGCAGTCTCCTCTGTTTATCTCTAGGGGCTCTTCCTAAGTTACTTGTTTCCCTTCAGACATTATCAGCAAACAGCTGAACAGTCCATTATAAAAGCTGTTATCTGACTGATCCTTACCTCCTTTTCACTCAGCAGGGTTAAAATTGCTGTGTGAATTTCACAGCTGCTGCTTTCTCTCTCTGTGCTGCACGTGGGGACCAAAATGCAGGAGAAAGTAATGCTGGATCAACTCCTCAATTGCAAAGAGCTTGGTTTGCATCCTGTTCAGGGCCAAGGGTAAGGCCACCTGTGCTGCTGACTGACTGAACCTGGTACATGCTGAATTAAAGGAGCATTATGTAAGTTTTCTTGTTCGAGCTCTTTGTCCTAATGAAAGTCAGCAGGACAGGAGTATCTTGTGCCATTGTGAATATAGCTTTGTCACTCTGCTCCTTGAGAAAGAAAAATTTTATTGACGCACATACTGCCATTTTGAAGCCCTTCAAAGAAAAGGGGAGTGAGAAGAAATCAGGCAAACCCTCTATATTTCATGCTCTGCCTCAACTCCTGTCTTAGCCTTATTTTTCTCAGCTCTACAGTTGTCCATTTATCCCTCCATTTACTCACCCAACTACTGAGCCCAGAGCAGGGTTTTATTGTTCCTGTTCATCCATTCCCTACCAGGCTAATGCAGACACATAAAACTACTGTTAATGCTGCTTCAAGCGATCCGTCTTCAAAGGAGTTATGAAAACCTTGTCCTGATTCTCATCCTTTTAAAGCCCTGCCTGGATGTCAGTAACCGTGGTGTGGCATTATCACCATCACATACCCTCAGGAAAGCAGCCCAGAGCATCACCCTTCATCCATGCCCAGCCTTGCTGGCAACAGCCTGCAGTATCGGAGTCACATGATGCCCCTGCCTGCACACACAGCACAGGAGCGCTTTCACAGCCCCTACCTGAAGACATCGCAGCCATTGCTAACACCATGTACAGCTGGTGCACAGCCAGCGCTATTGATCAAGTGGGCACAGACTTACGAAAGCCTGTGGGATCAAAAAGAAGTCATTATGGTGTAAGACTGAGCTACGGAAGACCCTCAGTCAGCTCCCTGCTCTGCCATACACTTTTGAGGATGCCTCATTTATTTTCTTGAGGTTCAGTTCATCATCCCTGAAATAACTACCACTCTTCTTAACTCGCATGCTGGGAGCGAGGGGCAGGTGTGCTGCTATTTATAGAACAGGTCAGCCAGTCACTTCATATCTAGTCAGATAACAGTGGGGTAAGTTAAGAACAGAAATTTGGTTGACCTAGGTTTATAAGCCCAAATGTCAGAGAGCAGATAATGTCTACTGTAAATGTCAGAGTCAAGGGATTTTTCTTTTCCCTTGAACATCCAACAAAGATTTAGTGACCGTATTTATGTTGCCATTCACACAGTTCAGTGTGAATGGTACTGCCCAGGTACACAAACATACTGGAGGAATATTAAAGGGGCTTGCTTAAAATCATGGATCTGGTAAAGCACCCAAGGCCAGCTCAGTCTTCTTCAGCAGTAAAGCAGCTTTTGGCAACACAAGACTCTGATAAAGGCAAATTCAGGCTACTTTCTCCATAGCAGAACATCCCTCCAGAGCAGGGATTTAATCAATATGTGGTGGACTTCTCATCTTTACAATTTAGCTGCACATGAAAATTTGCCCAGGGGAGTGCAATACAGTCCTCTGCAGGCCCCTGCACCCAGCCATCAGTGCCAGCTCTCCTACTCAGTAGTGCACTGCCAGTAGAAGAAATGGAAAATTCCATTTCCAAAACTACCTTGCAAACTACTGCTAAAAGCTTGATACTATCTATATAGTAGGCTCTACTGATTTTGAACCTCATTTTCCCACCTTCACAGAGGTACCAAATCAGCTTAGGGCTCCTCTCCCTAAGGCCCAAGTGCCATAATGGCAGAACTGAAGTACAAAAAAATAGGTGGTTCTTATTAAGGGACTCAAACCACATACCCTCTGAAGGGCCTTGACTCAGTCCACCTCCTCCACTCCTCATCCAGGACATTTTTCTGTGCTGCTCTCCACCCTGAAGTCTCTTATCAGTTTGCATTTGATTCTATCTGTGTGCTCCTACTGTCTGCATCCTCCTACTATGAAGACAATTAAGCTTCACAGAGTTCCAGAAGTGTTTGGACAGTACTCTCAGTCACATGGTGTGACTCTTGGGGATTGTCCTGTGCAGGCCAGGAGTTGGACTTCCTTGTGGGTCACTTCCAACTCAACATATTCTGTGAAATAACGTTAATTACCAAAGCAAATCACTGAAATCTGCCTACCAGGAACACTGTTTAAAAATTCGAAAGAACTGGCAGACTACATTTATAGCCTATTTTAAGCACTCTTTTTAGCCCTTCTATTTTACTGTCTTTTGTGCCTTTTTGCTCTTACAAATAGTGCTAGGTTTTCTTTTTGCTCTTTCTTCCTGCCCAGGATTCTACAGACACTAGAGGGAGGTCTTGCTTTCTCTGTGCTTTTCCATCCTAAATTCAGCCTAGTTCAGCTTCAATTCACCACATCATCCCAAAGCTGCACTAAATTGTCCACAAGGTCCTGAATGTTATTAACAGCTGCATTTATGGCAGGAAAGCCCTAGTCTGAGGGAAGATGAAGCCATGCACAGCTAGGCATAAAACCACCTCTTGTGGAGACAGAAATACCCCCATTAGACTTTCTACTCATTGTCAGGTGGATTTAAACCTCCTGAAATTGTTTAAAATTTCATAAATATTTTCTGACTGGACTGGGCTTTTCCAACTAAAGGTGTAGCACCACACAACATCATCTCAAGACTGCATGATGTAAAGAGGCCTGTACTGAGCTACACACAGATGGAGTGGATTACACAAAGACATATACCCCTCTGTTCTGTCAATGGCAGTCTACCCCCAGAGTAGCTCCTCTAAACAGTCCAAGTGCAGCAATGAGCCACTAATTCCCATTGGCACAGCTGTGAAATTACTAGAGAAATTGGGAGCCTGTGTTGTACAAGGACTAGATCAGTTCTGGGGCAACAGCAGTGGCTGCAAACTGATGTTGTTACTACTCTGCAACAGGGAGGATGGGCCAGTCTCTTTTTCTGTGGAGCCTGGCTTCTCAAGGCTTCCAGATATCTGGAATATATGGATATCTGATCCAAGAAATCTCCTGGGAAGAGCTCAGCTGCGACTTGCATTTTCACACAAGCAACAGTGGAATTTGCATTGATATATTAGTGCTCAGTACACCGGTTGGCCAACTGCTCTTACTCTTTGCTATGCCCTCAAAATAAAATTTTTGGTTACTTACAGTCTTTCTAAAATCTCCTTCTTAATTCTCAGATAATATCTTTCATTATCTAATAAAGGCTAAGATCACTGCCAAAACTGTCTTGGATGTAAACAGGCCTGGGATGCTGAGTACTGGCATGCTGCAGGGCGAGGGAGCAGCCGCGAGCTGCAAGGCAGACTCTCCCCTTGAAAGGGAAAACGTACTTGGGCATAATATCACAGAATCATAGAATCTGCTGAATTGGAAGGCACCCAAATTATCATCAAGTCCAACCCTTAGTCCTGCACAGGACCATCCCCAGGAAACCATGTGCCCAAGAGTATCATCCAAATGCTTCTTGAACTCTGTCAGGTTTGGTGCTCTGACCACTTCCCTGACACACTGGGGAGCCTGTTCCATTGCCCAGCCACCCTCGGAGAACCCCTTTCTACAATCTAATCCCTTGATTGCACTCAGCACTGACCTGTTGTCAACCTGGTTGGCTGCTGAGGGCTTTGAGGTCCTCACAGGCTGCTGCTTGAGTATTCCTGGTCTCAGGAACTCTCCAAACAGCCCAACCTCCTCTCAGAACCCTTTCCCAGTCACCGCTGGTGCTGTCTCAATGGTCTGCATCTTTCCTGTGCAAATGATAGAGTGTTTAAAGAAATCCTTGCAATGAAATCTCCATGCTTATTTATTGCTGTTTGCTGGAGAAGCCCAGCAAGTTGTCCCTCCTGCAGAGTCTCTCTGGGAGCAAAATTCATAAGCGTCTGTAGAGACTGAAGGTGATTGCTCATTGCTTATGGCATATCCTGGAGAGTGAGTCTCAGCAATACTCACTGAAATACTTCAAGAAGCTACAAGTGAAAAATTTATTCTGTGGATGTTTAGCAGTGGTAAAGAAACAGAATTTTTTCTGTGATGAGGGACCACACTGTACATATACATACTATCTCCTCAGGAGTATGGTACCTGCTGGAGCTTAGTGCACTTGTCACCAGCATGCAACTTTGCCACTGTTTTCAGCATGATCTTAAGCAAATTAATTACTCCCATGTATAACTTCTCTGTCTGTACATGAGCATGATACTGTAAGGACACTATCATTGCACTTGATAATAAACTCTTCAGGGAACAGGGAAGGATCCTTCCCTCATTGGTTTTGCTTATCACCTCACATTTTGGAACCTGGTTTTGTTTGGTGTCTTGGTGTCAGTTTGAAGCAACTTGCATTGCAAGAATGAGTTTCTGTACTTTCATGGGAAGTGGTGACTCTGTTATCTCCCTGTCCATCCCCAACGCCTATCCTGCAGTGGGCTCTCTTGCCTAGAGGGATTTGGGCAGGGCTTGTTTGGGTGGACTTTCTTTTGGGGCCTGGGTTACTGCACAGTATCATTCACACCTGGGTGGAAACACTGAGCACTGACACCTTAAATACATGTTTCAAATATTTTATTTAGAACTTAAATGCTTTAAACAGTGTACATGTAATAAATGTTATATATTTAATTATTCATATTAGTTTAATAATTTTATATATTTTAATACATTAAAACCAACTTACTAATATTTATTTTGTTTTCTAATATTATAATGGACTGAGAAGAGAAAAGGCATTCTTAAGGTGGCCCTTTTGTGTATGTTTATTCCAATTTTTTTTGTTTTTCTTCAATTCTTTCACTCTGAAACAACACCTGATGGATTTTTATTCCTTCCTCTGACTATCCAATCCAAAACAGCTCTGTCCAAGGCCCATTCTCTGGCAGGCAGGGCACAAGATGCTGCCAGCTCAATAAAATTTGTAAGAAGTTCAGGACACAGACATCAGCTCTGGGCTGTGAACCACATCTGATGTTTCTAGCTTGGCCAGATCCCTGTGGTCTCCAACGTGCTGCCAGCAGCTAAAACCACAAGCGCAGTTATGCCACAGAGAGACATGAAGTTTTATTGAAACCAGCAGGTGTCACAGCAGAGGACAAAGAGCATTTGCACGAGGTACCAGAGGACCAGGTAACAAGAGTCCAGGAGGTTTGTGAGGTCATGCAGTCTTGCTGTGCAACCCCAAAGCAAAGTCAGCAGCTGCACCTCACCCTGACACAGAGATGTCTGCTTGACCTTTCCTGGGAGATCACCACTGCCTGCTTGGACTAACCAGCCTTAAGCATCATTGCTTTTATTTGCCCCATCCAAATCTCTCTTACAGCAACTTAAACCCATTGTATTTCTGGGGACTTATGAGATTATTACAGTGAGACTACTCTTAATAAGTGGTAAGGTGGACCAGGCAACAAATACTCTCCTGGCTTCATACCCAGCATTTCTGCTTAGGCATTACAAAAAGGAAATGAAAGATCTTGTTGATGAAGACATTCACACTTTCATCTCCCTGGCAAATGAACAGGTATACAAAACCCAGGGTACAGCTGCCTCAGCTGCAGTGATATGCAAGTTCTATTGATACCATAGGTTATTAAAAAATGTTCTACTTCATCACGGTTTTAAAAGTGCACATAACACTTTGTCAAGGCTATTTTCATAGGATTAATGTACATCATTAGCTAAGACAAGTATTAAGAGATTCCTATTATATTTGAGATTTATTTCTTCCCATTTGCCTGAGATTTCTTCTGGACAGCTTGAGATTTAATTTAGGTAATGGTGCACCTATTTTGAAGGGCTTACTTATTTGCTGATCAGCATAACGGATACTCATTTTTATTATTTGGTAGAAATTTGGCAGCAGGACAAAAAGCATTTTTATTCTAGGTTTGTGCAGTTTCTAACACAAAACAGCCTTAGTCCATATCCAGGCACCTTCAATGTCCATGACACAAATGGCAACTGAGTGCAAAGATCTTTTTTTTGTGTGTGTAACGTGAGATGAAAAATATTGATGCCACTAACTTTTGTCGTTCCCATGGGGGTCACCATTAACATCCCTTTTAAAATGGAGAAAGCTTTGGAGGGTGAGGGATATAATTTCTATTTTGGCTATCTTTCTTTTATTAAATGAATATTCTATGAAGCAACTGCTGCTGTAAATTATTAAATTTACTTCTGCATTTTTTGACAATTCTGTGGAACAAGGTCTTGGTGTCCTTTACTCTGATCTGCCATTTTTTTGCGAAACTCAAAATACAGATTTCATAGGCACAAAGCCACATTTGTGTGATCTATCTCCATACTACCTCCCTCGACTATGTCCCCAACACCAGGTTCCCTTATAGGAAATTAAGAGGGGGCTGGGAGCTGAAGTGGGCAATGGATGTCAAGTAAACCCAGCGGGACCTGGACCTGCAACTGCACATCTATCCTAAAGCCCCACCATTTACCAGCTTGTGCACATCCCATTGTCAGCATGTACTCTGACCTTGATGACTACTATCCCTCACAGACATCAGGGTCCCCCACACCTGAGGATGCTGAACAGGCTGCTTGTGACATTCACAGGGGGTAAATCAGGGGTGTGACATTCAAGACTGCCTGTCTCTAAAGTCCTGAGACCATCTGCCTGCGAGAACCCACGTGAAGCAATACCTGTGCCTGCAGTGCAAAATACCATTTGACTTTTAAAACTGAATCCAGTGCTTTCAGAGTCATCCTCATCTCACCTCCTCTCCCTGCCTGGCTGGGCAAGATGCTAATTTTGGCTCTTCTGGACCCAGGCATGCATTAGTCATCAGATCATTTATTTTACTATGACTTTTCATCTTAATCTTGATAATACTCCAACTCCAGGAAAAGATCAAATGACAACAAAATGGAACAGTATCTGAGGAAAAATCCTTTCTTATTTGAACTTGGGTAAAGGTATCTCATATAAAGGCACTTATTTGCTTAAAGGAAAACTTGCTGCTAATACCTGTTTTACAGTTGTAGGGGTACAACTGCATTAACAACGGATTGTTAGCAGTCAATTTACAAAATAACTCTTCAGTGATCCCCCGATTTGATCTCTTTTCATGGGCCAGAAACCTTTTTCTAATGGGATGTTTGGCAAAAGACCTTTTCATCTCGCTTTTAAAAGGCAGATCACGCAGCCTTAAACGCTTAAGTTCTAACTATGAATTACTGGAACATTGCGACCTTAAGCATCATGCACTTACTAGTTGATTAATGGTCTTCATATATCTTAAAAATAAACATAGGGGAACACCAAGTGTAACAGGAGGATTTTATTACAATAATTTCTTCCCTTGACTGCTAACCCACAGCTTTAGTGAAAGGATCCGTTCCCAGCCGATCAGAGACTGAACAGATAGTGGGGATACAAAGGAGACAGCATAGCCATATAAATGAGGATTGTGCCATTTCCCTTCCCCATCTCTTCAATTTAATAACATCTCAGAGGTTATGAGTTGCAGAGACCGCTGCTCCCAAGGGAGGCATAAATACAGAGTAGGGCTGGACTGAAACAGGCATCATTTGAAAGAGGAATCCACGAGAGAAGGGGACAGCACTCCCACAAACAGAGAAATCACAAAGGTAGCAGGGAAGAGGAGAAGCAGACACAATGCAGCAGAGAAGGGAGGAGGAGGGTGTCTGGATGCCTTTACCACGTGAACCAAGGAGAAGGCAAGGATGATTTCATGGGATTCCACCTTTAAGAGGAGATAACTGATGAAGCGATGACTCCTGCTGAGGAGAGGAAGGGGCATTTATTTCATTTTTTGCATCCTAAAGTTCAAACCCAGGGTATAGTTAAGGATTCTTGCCATGGGATAAAAGCAGGGGATATCAAGCAGGATTGAGGAGTGGCACCATGCCAAGGACAGGACAGTGGGGAGTTTAAGATAATCAAACTTAGGATGAGGCATAACAGGGCTGCGATGGGACCATGTGTCACACTGAAGGGTAGCAGAGAAGCCTGGGGAGCATGGAAGGCAGATCTGTCCTAGTCCTTCTGCACTACAGACATTTGCAGGAGCAATGAACTAAGAGGAAACCTGTTACTCTTGTGTGTTCTCCACCTACCTTGTCCAAGTGCACTCTGCCTTTGAGTGAAACACAAGTGGTTTGGGGCAGAAGCAATGTCAGTCAATTGGCACATCCTCCCCAAAGCAGTGTCTGTCTATGTCTGGCTGGGGAGGTTTCTTAGGAAAAAATTAATTGAACAGATCTCAATGCTTCATCTTATTTCAAAAATCTATTTTCTTGCCTATTTAGTGACTCAGCTCCCAAATAGTATAAAATTAAAAAAAAAAAAAGCCATTTATCTGTTAAGATCTTACAGTTGCTTGCTCAGTGAAGGCAAGTTACTGATGGGGGTGACAAAAGGTGCAGAGTCTTTCCTGTGCTGCGGTTCTTGAGAGAGGGAGCAGGAGATCCGTATCTGAGAGGGACCTACTTCAGCAAAGGACCAGCTGACACATCCTTTCCTAGCACAAAGTTAACCATGGAAGAATAAGCAAAAGCACAAGTATCTCTGCACAATTAGGCTCCAATTCCTAACTCTCCTGAGCTAAAGTAACCATTCTGACCTACATTATAAAATAAAACAAGGGTATGCATTTCATGAAGTTTACCACAAGATTACCCTAAACTATGTGTAGGAGATCACACAATACACCTTAAGGAATATCTTAATTCAAGACAACAACAGCAATGACTTTTCTTTTTCCCATGGAAAATTATTAATTTCCTACTAAGTCTTAAATTTAATTTTATTTCTATCCATAAGTAAAGCAGAAACGAAGGGATTGTACATCCCCTGAAAATCAGAAACTAGTCCTACTATGTCTCACCTGCACAGTACTTCCATAGCAGTATTTTGTCCCAGCCTTTTTAGTAGAACCACTGCTTAAAGGTGCTGATCAAAAGCTTTCCATCCCTCTGGACTATCCTTCGGAGGCCTCACTTCCTCCACAAATACTCTCACAGCTCCATAAATCAGCTGCCATGGGCATGCAGAGAGGTGGAGCATGACTTAGGCGTGGGCGTTGCCAGCTGCAGCACCTCAGTTCTGCTGCTTCCCACAGATCCAGGAACAGCCCGCGATGAGCCAAAGCGGGAGGAGCAGGGAGCTGAAATGGGAAGAGCGGGAAAAGGGGGTTCACCCTTTGCTTTCCCACCTCATGCCGTTGTCTGCTTTTACCTACTGCTCATAACTACTGCATGCACACACACGAAGTGCAATATGTTCAGGATCTAGGCTTCTAAGAAGAAGCTTCCAAGCTTCCAAGACTCTGATTTATCTATAACTTGCTTGAGATTGCAAATCAATCCTTCTTGCCTGAGGCTCTTGAGCACATGAAGTGACAGTCACAACAATTGCACACACTGCCCCAAACTGGGCTCAGTGAACAACACTCTCAGAGAGTTCCCTTGGGGGACACCAAGGGAACCTCGTTGCATAGACAAAATGACTGCAATTTTGCAATAGTCCTGGGCTATGCCAGATGCTTTTAATCTCTGTTAGGAGCAGAAAGTGATTCCAATAACATCACTGCACAACATGCTGGAGTAGTCACTTGCTGATGAACAGCAAGGTCGCTTTGCTCATTTCTTACAGCACTATCAAAATTCCTTACAAGCTTATCCTCTATCTTTCACCTTCCAGTTAAATAATGGGAAGGCACAAAGATCTTATTTTAAAAGAGCAAACAAAATTCCTAGTGTTTGAGGAACTTCTGCCTCTCCAAACTGGTTTATAGCACAGGTACTCTTCTATGGAAATCAACCCCTTCTAAGAATAATGTAAGGCATTATTCTTTATAAAAGTTACAAACTAGAACAAGCTCATATTTCAGTGAGTCCTTTCCCTCTCTCTTCTTGTTCATGCTAACTCTTATCCTCTTACCCATTTTTCAACAGAAGGACTAACAAGGAATAATTTGAGAGTGATATATGATTAGGTTTATTAGCCAAGTCTTTTTAATTCAAATAGTCGATTTGTGGCTTCCAGTAAGAGCAGAGTAGGCAGTATCTTTTCTCCCGCCCTTCACAAAAGAAAACAGAGAAGGAATTAGCCATGGGTCTACATACATTGAGGAGTTCACTACATGTGAGCTGGCTGCCTCAAAGCCAGATGCTACAAAACTACTCAGCATCACTTCAGACTGTACTTTAAAAATTACATACTGGGAAAGCCTGCAGCAAGTTAAAAGAGACAAGAATCATTCTTAGCGGTAGGTACAACATTTTTTCACTTTACATGCTGGATATGGAAATATGCCCAGTGCCATCCGAGATCGTGGTACTTCCTGGACAGACAATTAGCAAAGCACATCAGATGGGGTCAGACTTGGCTTTCCCTGACGACAGCATCACTAGTCTTGTTCAAACTAAGAGTTCAACTTCAATTTTAGCTGATAAATTTAAGAAAAGTCTCAAGAGGTCTTGACTTGTTGTGATGCATTCATGGTATTTTCCCACTAGAAACACTATAGTGCAGTGCCCCTTGAATCTGAAGCTTATGCTGACTGGGTGCGCTCTGAAAGAGCACGTATCTGCTTCATTGTATCCATGCATACTGGACTCCTCCTGCAACTGCCTGTATGATAGATGTCACACATTATGACACAAAAACATCTTCCCATGACCAGCCCTGCTCTAGTGGGGAGTTTTGGGAGTGAAACTTGGAGATAAAGCAGAAGGCCTGGCCTGTGACCTTCACACCCGCTTGATAAGCAGTTACCTTGTGCTCTGCACAGTGGATCCAGCCTGGGCTTACCCACGGTGGTCCCAGCTTGGCCACAGCACAGGGAACTGCACAGGCAAAACGGGGGAATAAGGAAATGACCTGCATGTTGTGAGGAAAAAATATTGGCTACAAGAAGGATGAAATAAGATATAACAGTGGTAAGACTCTATGAAGCACAATAAAGACACCGCAAGCACTTTCTGCATATGCAAACCTGAAAATTAAGTCAAGAGAATTCTGTTGGCTCAAAAAGCCAAGATCTTGTGCTCCCCTCTTCTAGCAGCACACAGTCTAAAAACACGAATGAACTAAAGCAATCTGAATCCTATTTTGTTGTTCAGCTCTGATGACTCATCTTCCCTGACCTCTTCATAGGCTAATGGCAAGGAAACAAATTTAGGCAGAACAGTATTGAACTTGGCATCACTCTGGCAAAGTAGGGTACCCAAGGATTTTATCACTTAGTACTACTTGCACGTCTCGCGTCACCTGTGTCTCAAGTAAGATGTAAAGGTTTAATAAGCAAACAGTCTGCTTTTCTCTCATTTTTTTTCTCAAGTAATTTTTACTTGAATCGTGGGACAACCTAAAATTTTACCCAAATAAATTTTTGAGAAACTCGAGCTTAAGGCAAGCAGCCAGTCAGAGCTGCTCCTGTAGGCTCTCTCTTTAAATCCAGTGTCCCTCTTGAACTGTGACCCAAACTGCTTCATGCAGAACAGAGCCATACATTAAGTGCAGAAGACAAGGGACAGCCCCTGGGAATGCTCCATCCTGAGTCAGCTACTCCCATCCAGGAGTGGTAATGCCCTCAGAGGCTGATCTCCTCTCTCAAGAGCTCCTGCTCTTCTGAGTCCAGTCTGGCCTCCTATACAGCACTTTACTTTTGAAGGAACAGGGTGACACACAATTATTAAATGAAAAATAAACGTTGTGGGCACCATTTTATGACTGAAAACATTATAATTCCCCTTGGATGTGATTTTTGGACTAAATTTCTTATCCTGGTTTGAATACTTGTGTGCCTGTGAGCTTGTCTGCTTCCTCCATCTGTACTGACTGCCCTTTAAAAGGTATCACATCTCCTTACAAGCTTCTGGGACCCCACCTGCAGGAAGTGGTGCCTCCTTGACCTCCTAAAAGAGCTTTCCATCCTTCTTCACTCATTCTGGAAGTCTTTACATCAGATGGCAATTGCCTGGATGAGAACGAGCTTGGCTATCCCTTAGTAGAGCGGTCTGGGGCTGCCCACCCACATCGGGTGACATTGCAATGCTAATTTACCTTTCAACGCCGATGACAGAGTTAATCCCTTGATACCTCAGTTCCTCGGCTGGAAAAGTCGGGCCCTGCCCCGGCCCTCCGGAGGATGCAGGCGGCCGGGCCGGCTCCAGGAGCGGGCTGCCAAGGGTCGCGCCGAGGAGGGGGTTTCGGCCGTGAGTTCCGCCGCCGCCTGCGCTTCCCTCCGCCGGGGCCGGGCGGCGCTGGCGGCCGGGCGCTGCCCGCCGTCGAGGCGGCAGCAAGACACCGCCCACGCCGGGGGT
>VYZS01098404.1:4690-21971 GCA_013400695.1 Neodrepanis coruscans
CAGAGCAATTTAACCACTACTAGTGAAGACTCAGTTTTGACTTTAGTGAGCGATCTACAAAGTTGTCCTTAAATTTTCTATAAAATATAATATATTGAAGTGTTTAAACAGGACACTTGAAGTGATGAATTTGTTGTTATTGCTGAACACTTAAAAACAGATCCACAAAACATTCACCAAGAATTTTCTTAGGATATTTATCCTTCCTCAGAGAACAAGGAAGATAGATGAGATGAGGCTCAGTACTAAATTTCCATTATTCTACATTATTTATCAGTCTAAATCTATTATATTGCATACATATGTTGATTAAAATGGCCTGTATAGATACTGTTCCATAGTCAATCTGTGCCTGATTGTTGCCCTCGAGTTTAATTTGCTTTCCAAACAATTTGCAGACTGTTGCTAAACACTACAAAAGAGAAAGATCAGCAGTCTGCATGACAACAGCTGGGAATGGCTTGTGTAAACAGGCCAATGGGACCTGATACCCAAAGCTTTCAGAGTGCCTTAATGCACCCCTGAGTTGTACAATTACCACTGGCATAAGTAACAGCCGTATCATTACATCCCCAAACTTGTATGACTGGATTTGGCATCTTTAATTCCCCGGCCATATTTAATTTAGCTATTTAACATATGTTTGTGGGAGACAAAGTGACTTATTTTAAAGCTGAGTTGTGCCCTATTTGTGCTACAAGGACACAGAAATAGAAATTTAGTTCCATTAAATAAACAAACAACAGTAAAATCAGAATTTAAAGTCTCAGTTTTCTCAGAGGAAAAGATTTAGAACAGTGGAGTTCAAGTTACATTTCTCTAAATGTCTCTACTCGATGACAAGTATAGAGGTAACAAAAAAGGGTACAGAAAAAAAAACCCTGTCCGACAAAGTATTGTAACAGCTGTGCTATTTATAGGATCAAGACCCTACAGCCTGATGATTAATAAAGATTGACCATACCTGCTGACTTGCAGAGTCATACAAGAGTAAATGAGCCATGAGGAGGTTGTAAAAGGCAGAGCAGAGTCCCTGAAGGGCCAGCTACTCACTGCACGTCCAGCCTTCGCAATGGGCCACAGCACCCAACCTGCTGCAGCTGCACTGTGACCCCTGTAAACAATATTTTTCCAGCCTAATGTACCGTGTCCATGCCAAAAACTCAGGTGTCAGTATTTAACACCTTGCTGCTCTAGCACATGCTCCTCTGCAGAACTTTGAGGCATCACACCTGCTGCTTAGTTTAACACTGGATAACTGTGCAAAACAGAAGCCACAGCTCCAATGAGATTTTGCCCTGAAGACAGTGTAGATACAGGTACTCTCCATGTAACTCATACTTCACAATTTGGAAGTGGCACTCGCAGGCTTGAAAATCATCAGGTGGTTTACAGTCTTCAAGTCATGGAGGGGAAGTATATGCTTTATTTGGTCAACTTTCATTCCATTCTATCCTGGTTAAGCTACAAAATTTTCTAATATGAACGAAGCACTAGCTTCAAGCAGTGCTTTGTTTTGACTAGTATTTTAACAGCCCATATTTCTCTTCATGGAGGCAGAGGCTTATGCCTGTAGTTCAGAAGCAGCATTTTCTTCTCATTATTAAGGAATTTTTATCTAGTTCTGTTCCACTAAATAACTCATTGAGTAACATATGCTCCATCTGAACACAGGAAAATCGCAACCGTGAGTTGCATGCAAGTTACTGTACACACAGGCTTTTCCTACTCTGCACAGGTGTTTTGCCACCCTTAGGGTCTTCACTTATAAGAGAAACACAGTCGCAACCCCTTGAACTAAAACATCTTTTTTCCTCTAGTTGCTATCATTTAGTCATGATAAAAGGGACATGGGTATTATCACTGCAAGGATTCTTTGGATACTTAAATAAGAATATTACATCTGTGTCCACAGAGGCAGAGCAGACAGACACCATCTGAATAAACTTCAGTTAATTGTGCTAGTGTGGGATGAGCATAGAAAGTACTGTTTGTGCCACAGATATACAAATTTAGTTATGCATAAACTTTGAAACTCCCACCTTCAAAATTCAAACACTAAGTTCAGATTGCAACCCATACAATAAAGCTAATTAAACAACCTTCCCTCAACTGAATTTCACTGGGGTGTGTATCTATGTAGAATTTCCATTTGCTTCCCACTCTGCCAACTTCAAAATTCCTCTGTACTTCAGCAGAGCTCAGTGAATTTCTCACTGCAAATTAGATATAAAGGTAAAACTCAGGCCAATTTTTCCCATTAGCCACAGCCATAGAGATATCAGCAACTGAAATGAAGAAATTAATGGCAACAAATTTCTTTTAAAAAAGATTTTTACTTCTTAACAGTAGTTGATTCTTCAACACTAGCTTATTCTTTAAAAAAAAAAAAAACAACAAAAAAACAAACTTTATTTAAAAGTCCATGCTAAAAGATTCCTCCCAAATAATACTGGGAAATTATTTCATTTGAAAGAAGACGGAGTTATTCCAACATCAAGTAGGTTCTCACTTGTTCTAGATTTTTTTACAAAATGTACAAAAACGGACAGAGGGCTCTAAGCAAACACAATAGGAAGCCATGGCAATCACTCATTGCAATTGTATATCATATTTGCTACATATAAAAATGCAGAAGCAGCTTCAGGAAGAGATGTTGATTTCTGTCTCCTTGTACATCACCTAAATTAGAACTTTTGAGTATTTTCCTTGAAAATCTGGAAATGCTTTCTGAGACAAGTTACAGTTACTATCAATATGCAACCTGTAAATTATAACCAACATCATTCAACAATATTACCAAGTTTGAAAAGTCAAATAGAAAACAATAACCTCATCTGAGAATCAAACCTACCTACATAATTTCTACCTTCTTTCATAAATATGATGTATATTCTCAATTTCCAGAATTCCCTTCATGAAACATGATCTTGAAGTAGCTGAAAATTCCATTTTGTAAGTCATCACTCTGGATTCAAATCTTTTTAATAATGATGAACATTTCATCCCACTGAATGTGTTCATTAAGTACTACTGAGCATAAATAAAACAGTAGAATCTAATTTATGACTGATAAAACAGTCATTACAGCTGTGACAAACACTTAGAGTAATAATCTACATCTCAATGGACAAAAATATTGAGGCAAAGAGAAACAAAAAGCAAAATGTGAATAGAACGATTTTCATATTCACTTTGAATAACAAATTTGGGTCTCCTACGCTCTAGTTCAAATAACAGATGCTCATTTTTAACTGTAAGAATTTGAGAAGGCAAGCTGTAGTCAAGGTACAAAAGCCTTGATCCCTTGAACAGGTTGCACAGAATATAAAATATGCTATGTTGTTCTCATGTCAACATCCACAAATATATATGATTACATAAGCATAGTCTGCATTCTGCTGTGCATGCAAAATCTCCCTTTGAGCCAAGCATACACAAGAAAGACTCCAAGAGGTGTACATCAGGGAAAGTTCTCTCACCTGGAAAGTTCCTGCATGGTCTTCCTCTTTGTCACCTTCCTTTCCTTCCTTGAGGGCGATCAATGTGAATCCTCGAAAGTAAGCAGGAGTGGCAGCAGAAAGTGTCACTGAACAGAGAAATAATGGAAACATAATATTAATTGTGAAATCAGCCACTTTCATATCATTTCACAGCTTGAAAGTTGTGTGTTTTAAAGTTGGTACCAGCTAAAGTTAGAGCACTAACAATATGGACCCAAGCCAGCCAGAATACAAAATGTTCAGCCCAAGTTTCCACACATACTGAGAAACACTGTCATGACATGAAATACCTCAGATTTTTTTAAAGCAGATTGATATTCTGCTCAGATCTACAGGAGGGTTATTTTGCTGTTGGTTTGGGGCTGAGGACACATGTTACAGATATTTCTTCTTAATTTTTGGTGAGGGTTTTTTTTAATTAATTTTTTGGGTTTGGGTGGTTTTTTTTTAAATGTGAGGGTGCATCTCCTAAATATTTGAATTCACTTTTTGTCCTGCTCTGAGCACAAACGAGGATCTAAGCATTTTAGACTTTCCAAACTCTAACTGTAACTCGAGATGATCACGTTGCCTGGTTCAGCTCAGCTACATTCAACACAGCTGCTGGAAGTGATGGATCTTTAACTATCCTTCCTCTGCTTTATCCTCAGTGCTAAACAGGACACAAAGTTAAACTCATGGTTAAAGCTGACCTCTAGAGGTTGTGCTGCCAGCTCTGATTGACAAAGAACCACACACCAGGAAACACCTTTCACATACCTGTCCTGACTAGAAAAGCAGCACTGTACCCCTCAGGACATAACAGATAGTGCAGTGCTGACTAATCTGATTTTGCCACGCTCAGCATCAGGATTAAACCCCTCCTTTACTGCTAGTGTAACATATCTTTGTATTACTTTTCTGTTTGCCATCATCACCACCCAAGCACCACCCAGCAGCACTTGAGTAACATCAGCTGGGGTTCTTATGAGCACTTTCAGAATGACATAAGGAGACAGAGGTTTGAGGCAGGACTTTTGAAATTGCCAAACCCTTTTCAACAGTTTATAGGGATCCTTTTCTGAAACAGGGGTAAATTTTAGGGAAGATTCTTCTTAAACTAAACAAGACTGAAAACAGAAATATTAATACCTCTAAGTAGCTTTTACTTGAAGGTTAATACAGACAGCACTACTTGTGGTACATGATTGTGACAGTATCCAATGCTGACTGGCACAAGAAAAACTGAAGACCACCCAAAGTGTCCATGAAGAAACTACAACTATCAATGCTGTTCCACAGAAGAGTATCCACATAAATACACTCCCTCTCACGCAAGTAGGCCATGAGGGGTTGAATCACATTGCTAAAAATGATAGATTACCCTTAAAAGATGTAGATTTCAAAACATGTCTAGGATTCATTCGGAACATATGAAAAGCTCTTTGATCTAGAAATTCAGTAGTGGAAAAATATAAAATAGGCTACTTGAAAATTTCTAGCATTATGCAGCTGTATTTATGTCTAAAAACCACGGTGTTTGTAGAAATACACTTTTCTGACTATATGTGAAAAAAGGATTGGAGAGGTTATTTTCAGTTTTTAACCCTTTTTGTCAGTGCCATGTTTAGATCTGTACACCTGTAGAAAACTAGAGTACTGATTGACATAATAGAAAGCCCCTCAATTTTCAAGATTTTTAACACATCTCTCATTCCACAGAACATTATTATGATGTTAAAATTATGATCCTAATTTTGGAGAAGAAAGAAAATTTATCATTTTCTATACAGAAACTGAGTAGTGGCATACCACCATTAAAATTTCTGCTTACTTTACTAAGTATTGCTCCAATTCATTAATTCATTATTTGCCAAACAACTAGTATGATTAGATCAATTTTGAAAATTTCTGCAGCTCTACCTAGAAGAAAACCCACAGCCAACCTCTCAGTTGCAATAACAGAACAACACACTGCCGAATTGAACAAGGACAAACATATTATTCTTGCTTGAACAATAATTCCTAGAAATTAACTACCATAGCAGTCTTTTACATGAAACAATTTTTTCCATAATATATGCAATTCAAAACTCTGAATCATTATGAGTAAAAGGTTACACCAGGAATACTTAAATACATATGCAAGCAAACAGAGAATCCAGCTGTGAACTGACTCAATGTTTTTCATCATTTTCATCACAAATTTACAGATCAAACCAAATAGTTCTCAAAACTCTAGATATAGAATACAAACATCTATCTATAAAATAGAGGAGATCTGAAATGCTACAGAAGCATCAGAAGAAGGCAAAACAAACAAACAAACAAACAAACAAACAAACAAACAAACAAACAAACAAACAAACAAACAAACAAACAAACAAACAAACAAACAAAAAAGGTAATTCTAAAGCTTGAGTCATAGTTTTTGAATGCCTGGGGTTAGCAATCCTCATGCTGTGGTTGCAGTCATTTTAACCCAGAATAAATCCATGCTTCCTCCAACTTGAATGATCCCACCCTCCCTCAGCCTGCACTGCTCACAGAGCAGCTGCACCCAGGCAGCTGTGCTCTCAGCTGGACTAGGGAACACATCCAGCTGAAAAGCAAAACAAACCAACCCCAACCAAAGAGTTCAGCTGGGTCCAGTCCCTGGGTGGCTGCTCTGTGCGGCCCCAGAGGCAGTTCTGCCAGCTGTGGGGAAACACAGATACAAGGGAGGGGCAGGAGGGTAACAACCCACAGAAGCACAGTGTACTCATGGGATTTTAGTGTCTGTGCAACCCCAGCTCAAGGATACCAAAGATACCTCAAGAGGGTTGTGTGCTTTGGTCACCCCCAGTTAGACCAGAACGCAGGTTAACACCCGAGCTGTAAAGGTTTCTGTCAGTTGTCTGAACTATCATTATACTGAGATAACATGATAGTGCAAGGGTTTTTTCCAAGCACTCCTAAACATGGAGACTTTTTCTGGTGATGGCTCTGTACTCACTGGCTCTGGACTGAGTGTTTCAGCACAAGGAAGGCTCACACTGTACTGAGCAGCAATGGGAAGCTGTCAGACCACATCTGGTTTTCACAAGAGAGCAGCTCTTAGCTGAGTGTTCCCCTACTTGGGCTAAACTCTGACATTTTAAACAACAGCTGAGTATTGCTCACCCTATGTTCACACTAATTAATGTTCACTGAACAATATGAACTTCCTGTAAAGATCAGTTAAGATCAGTGCAAGTCTCAAAGTTAAGGATTTTACTTGAAAAGGAAGATTACATATTAGCAGTTACTTTTGTCTGCTTCCACCCCCTCCAGCAAACACCTAATTAACTTACAAGTTGCACTTTGGCACACACCTTCAACATGCTCCTTTCCCTCCAGTGTCCCAAGTTAAAGGTGAGGTGATCAAAGCAGTTGCTCCTCTGTTTTCAGGCAGAAATCTGACTTTCCACATCCTACACTACTGCACATCCTTTGCTGTACATTGCACAAGTACCAACAAGTAACCTTTCAATATCTACTTTTATCCGTATTTTGTGAAACTTGAGAATGGCTAAAATAGTTACCGCAGGAGTGCTTGTTCGTAAAGTATAGAAAAGTGTTCTCATGTTGAGAGTAAGAAAGGAATAGAAAGAAAAGGACAACATGCCTTAGAAGAAAAGTCCCCAAGTCAATGCAGTGAAGTATGTCACATTAAATGAGGCTTTCCTCAAAAACTGAGAAAGTGAACTGACCTGCAAGTGGAAATTCCACTAAAACCAGAAACAGTATCCACATAGAAAGTATATTTTAGGATTATAACTAGTCAAATCTTCCTTTTCTTCTTCAAAATAACAATTTCATGATACTATGGTGGAAACTATGTCCACTGCATGTTACCATGTGAAATGGACATACTACTGTATTTTTTTGGAAATGATTTTATTTATACTTTAACAGGATGGACTTTACCTACCTTTTTCATGGAAGCCTCATGCAATCATTAATCTAACTCTACAATCAATAAAGCTAGGACTGAGTATTTTCAAGGATCATTACCCTGTAACACAATGTAAATTTAAGGCTCATTTGTGCCTTTTGATGCAATGGGAACTTTGACCTTCAGTGGAAGGAAGAGCAGCTACGTCAAGGTCAAAGTTAACCAGAAGGTAGGAGAGAACCTCAACCACAGGATGGTGTGCCCACAGACCTGGTAATACAGGAAGACCTGCCCACCACATGCATTTCATAAGGGGAGAGGCAACAACATCACAGCCAGAATGACCAGGCAGGTGAGAACACTTGCAGGCTACAGCATCAGAAGTCACAAATAAGATGTCCTAAGTCAGTCATGCCACCTTCCCTGAGGGCCACCACAAAGACCATAGCCATCACTGCTTCATTAGATGTGAGGGAGGAAAGGAGGATGGCTTCTCAGCCGTGCTGCTGCCTCATTTTTAACTGTCTGAGACAGGACAACATGCCTTATTTACTGCTGCCAGTGTCTGCAGACCAGTGGAAGTTCATACACACAGAGATTGGTTATTCAGTGCCTAGGGCCATTGTTCTCTAGTATCGCTCCAGAGGTGGAAAACCAAGGCTTCATAGATCCATATACACAGATCCACCCAGGATTTCCCCTTAGGGCAAATAGGATCCGATTGATCTAAAGATGAATAACTGCAGGAGAGCCATAAAAACTTCCCCAAAGAGAAACGGCAGCTGTGAACTGTGTTCTGGTTCCCACACTGCAAGAGTGTTGAAATATTTCCTCCAGTCATCACAGCTTGAGGGTCATATGCAAGTGTCACATCAACCCACGATCCAGACAGTCATGAAGATAAATGGATGTCCCTACACTGTACTTTGGCAAGTACAACATTTGCATATACAGTTAATCCTTTTGTTATCCACCTTGAAAATACTGGTTTATTCTAAGAGGACACTGGGGAGCAAGCCAAGGATCCAGACTGTGTTAAATTCAGCAGAGGCTGTAGAAATGGGTTCATTTGGTTCCAATGCAAAGGAGGTTGTGCAAGTCTTTTGCCATGTTGTATCTATAGTAATATATACATATATACTAATGTGTCACCTGAATGTTTCAGTCTTAAATATCAAAAACACAAGTACATATTTTGTTCTACTTTTTAACTTTTAACTGTAATAGTAAAACTTCTTCATTCCCAAGAAGCTGCGATATCCTAATGTGATTTTATTAATTGAGTTCCTAATGCCAAGACCTAATATCTCCCAAAAAGTAGTTCTGTTAATTCATCTGGGAGTTTCTTCCCACATCTCTGTGTAATAGAAACTTCTTTGGTAGACAGTTGGAAATATCCAATAATGCTTTTACAGAATTGAATTCCAAAACTTTTAAAGAACATTCCCATTCATCACTATAAAAGAACTTGACACATCTTCATCTGCTTAGAAGATGTATCAAACTGGCATGCAACATGAAATCTGTCAGACCCTAATGTCTGGAATAACTAACCAGTTTGTGGAAATCTGCATTTCCTCACACCACATTAAAATAAAACAATTCTTGAGAAGAAAAAAATCACGTACAGTTACAGATTGAAGCTCTAAACAGGTAAATCACTGTTGCAGATGTATTTTTCAACCTTTGAGAGAACACAATGATTATGCTACCTACACATTTTTTTATTCCCTGCATATACTGAGATGCCCATGTTCATGCAATGGGAAAACATGGCTCTTTACCCTGAAAAAGAAAGGTCAGAAAAATGTCCCAAATTTTCTTTTGCAGAGTGGTGCCTACAAAGTACATTAGTTGTGATACCAAAAAATGCCCAAATTCTTTTTAAAGCTTTTTTAAAATACAAGGTTAAGAGTGCATTTCAAGAAGGTTTCTTTTCAAAGCCATTATTATAGTGAGGCAGGAAAGGTCACCAAAACCTGCCTTTGCCTACTAATTAGAAAAATACACTGAAATGTGCTGTGGAAGTTCATTTCAAGGATTGTATGTGACATGCTAGGGAAGAATGAATGCCTCCATCTCTTGTTTACAGTGGTCATTAGCACTGACTCTGCCTCTTTCCTGTTTGAACCATCTGTTCATTTAACTATTAAAAAAAAAAAGAAAAGAAAAAGAGGTGGGTTAAATGTAAGTAGAAAATGTGAGAAGTTGTCAGCATGTTACATGACTGTTTGCCCGTATGCTAACTCATTATATTAACATTCACATTTCAGGGCAAGAACAATTAGCTCCAAGTTTCCTCTCCTTTCTGCTCAGTGTTAAAGGATCTCCTATGCCTTGTATTATATTCGAAGGGATAGGAAGAAGTCCCATAGAAGTAGGTAGACGGGGGAAGAGTGCCGGTTGTATCACAGCAACTTGTGTTCTTGTGCCAGGGCTGAGCCGGTAGAGAGGATTCTGAGAGGAAAGGAAATTCCTCTTAATGAGGAATGTTTGGGAGTAAAGTGATACACTGAAATCCAACTCCCTCTTACTTGTCATGAAAGCATCCCCAATAAAGTAATGCGTGGGAGTATATTACCTTGTCTTAACCCACACAGTCACACACACACGCCAAGAGGGATCTAGAGATGACAGGCAGAGACACGTTACAGTTTCAGAGCCAGTTATCTTAACAATTATTGTTAGAGGATGTAGAGGATGTCCAACTTACCCCGGTAACTGTTTCCAGGCTTGTAAAATTCTGGATCACCCTCCACCCTGAGGCTGAATTCATTGTACCCTTCCCTTCTGGTGCCTTGGGCTCGCAGGATCCGACTGCAATATCCCTCGGATTTCGCGGCTTTCTCCAAGGTTTCGTCAGAAAAACCCTTCGCCACCAAAGGGAAAGTCAGCGCCAGGAGCCGCAGGGCCAGTGGCTGCAGATGCGCTCCCATCCTCGGCGCTCCGCACAACTTTTTATCGCCGGGGCGGAGGTGCCCGGGAGCGGGGCGGCGAGGGGAGCCGGGCCGGGGGGAGGCAGGGCAGGGTGGGAGCCGGCCCGGGGGGCGGTAGGACAGGGCAGGGCAGGGCAGGACAAGCAGCGTGGTCCCAGGCAGCCCCAGACGGCAGCGGCCCCCAGCGTGAGCCTGCCAGGTCGGATCGGAGGGACCGGCTCGGCGGCTGCCGGGGAGAGGGAGGGGAAAAGCAGGGAGGGGGCAGAGAGGGAGGGGAGGGGAAAGGAGGGAAGGGAAGTCTGATCTTGCCCAGATCCCGAAGTGAAGTGCTGTTTTGTTTCAGAGCGTGTGATTAGCAGCTCGATAGTGTTTACTTAGCCGAGCTGAATTCACAGGGTTTGGTGAAAGAGCGGAGCAGGGGACGCTGCCGTCTCCCAGACACCCAGCGCAGAGCTGATGCCGCTTGGGCTGAGCCCACAGACCTGAAATTAATCACCCGCATTCCTGCCAAAGTCTATAGTTACTGTAGGGATAACAAGGCTCAAAGAATGTCCCGACACCCCTCCATCTTTCTCCAAACTAGCAGACATGATAAACATTACCAACTAAATCAGCGCAGATGGACCAAGACAGCCGCTTGCTCGCTGCACGCCTGACTAGCGAGGAGCATCGGCTGCAGCTTCTCATGTACCACGGAGGAGAGAGATGCAGGGTGGTGGACGTACCAGAAACACGAGATTCATTTTAACATCAGCCTGCATATCCGAGATGCAGGTTGTGTAAGTGCACTCATGACAGCTGTGAACACAATCCACCTAAGTGAACATAGGAAGTCTGCTCCAACACCTGGAAAATAACCGAGCAGATGCGAACAGAAGAAAGCAAGGAGAGTACAGGGCTCGTTATTTTGCCTTTACACTTCGCACACTGAGGCGCAATGACATTGAATGACTTATCTAAATCCACAGAAGATTAGACCAGTGGGGGGGGTGGGGGTGGGGAGCGCACCTTAGACCCCTATGATCCCTAACTCTAGTATTTTGATCCAAGAATGTTGATCTCTCTCTGCTTCCCTCCACTGCTTTGTTAGTGGAGGAAAAAGTCAGAAAGGTCGAGCAAGACCTTAATACTTTCAGGATGCCAGATGTACAAGAGGACACAACACCTTTTCTAACAATTTTCTCCAGGAGATGTCTGTAGCAGATTCACGAACACAACTTCATGTATGCGTTTTCAAAGTCTCTGTGAGAATGCTGAACTTTTACTTTCTGAAAGGTTATTTGCCAAGAGCTTTGCTACTGTAAGCTTATTTTTTAGTCTCTATGCTGCATGTTTATAAAGAATAGACTGTCACAGCCCCAAAATAAACATTTAGTAAAGATAGTCTTAACAATTAGATGATATTTTAGCTTTTATTGCAAACAGGGAGCTACTGACAATGTCCTTCCACCTGCCTGAGAAGAGGTGGCAGTCAAGTGTTCATAACCACACTGAGTGGTAGCACCCAATTTTTAAGTATACACCTGCTTAGACACCTGCAACAGTGGCTGGGGTACCATCTCTATTGCTTCTGCCAGAGCACTTGGAAAGCCAAGCTGACTGTAGAGACAACCCCTGCTGAGAAAAGAGTTTGACTATGGATGGATAAATGGACTTTCTGTTCCTCTCATCCTGCTGAAATAAGGGAGGATGACTAATCCTGACTTTCCAGTCTAATATGCCAGCTCTCCTGCTCAGTACCTTCCCCTCCCAGTACAAGGGCAAATTGATCCATTGTCTTTAAGGCAGCACTATTCAGTCTGCTTTTGCTACTGAAGCTTTGAGTTGGCACAGTTATGCAGAATATTTTGCTGCATGATTCCAAAGACCCATGTTCATTTGGGTAAGTAAATGTTGGTAATTATAGCTCAGTAATGTCATACTATTTGCTCTCATTTGACCATGATCTCCATCTCATTCCTTTTAGGAGTACAAACTTTGCTTTATCCAAGTTCTTCAGTCAAATTTATGAGTGAAGAAAAGCAAGTCAATACACAACTAAAATTGACAAGACAACTATAACCATACTGATACAAGACACCTGTGAATTTGATCCATCCCCCATACTTGACTTCTCATTTCTTTTGCCAAGATTGATTGAAAAGCAATTACCTGACTAAAGCATTCAGAACAGGAACTGCACAGGCTTCTGCACAATCCACCTTTGTTTTGAGCTGGAGTTTTGTGTTCTAATTCAACAGTCCTCAAAGTCACTTTCAGATTTTTTGGAGGTCTATATGATAACTAATTTATCAGCACCTATTGACCCTAAACGTTCAATAGATTCTGTATCTCAGTCTTTACTTCCTGAATTGGCCTGACCTGTAAATTCTAACTTCTTTTTTGTCCAAATCTGAAGTGTTGTAAAGTTTCCTTGAAAGGTGCAATACCGTGTCCTGTTCAAAGTGAATGCTTCAACTTAGCAACTGATACAGACAAATTAACTTGCACTGCCTTAAGCTGTGAAATGAGTAATTTGTCATAGAGACGGCTTAGAATATGGGCGATGACATTAAGCATGGGCATCCTCAGGGTTTTTTATTTGTTCTACTAATTAGTGTGTGTTTGCCTAAAGCATCCAGCATGATGTATCAGTCAAAGATGCATGCAAACTGATGAAACCAACCATCCATGGCAAATTTAACTGAGGAAGCGTCGTATCTTAGAGACTGCAGCGCTGCTTTCCTTTGTGTACTTTCTAGGATGAATAAAGTTGCTGTCCATGACTATTAGGCATAACAATCATTACTGGGATAACATTGCATCTGACAGAGCTGTAATGTTTGGAGTAAGCTCTCTACTCTTCCCCTCACCCCTGAAAAGGTGGCTTTCCTAACAAAACAAAAAATCATTTCACAAGTTCAGCAGTCTTTCTTTTTTCAGTCTCCAATAAGGAGCCCGGTTTAAGTGGCACTTTAAAAGGCCACACAGGCTACTGCAGAATACCCTTGCATTGTCTGGAAGATCCAATAGGTGACATCTAAATATTTCTTTTCCTTATATTTCCATGATTTCAATTAGTTAGTTGAAATCTTGGGAATTATCTGCAAAGCAACAATGTGCAATGTAATGCTTGGCTACACAACACCTGATTTTAGGGACTCCAGCCCTCAAAGTAAACCAGTGCCTCAGGTAAGTATCTAAACTAATTACCCGAATACTAGATCCCTTGGAAGAGTCAGCTCAGAGATAAAACTAGCCAAAATGAAACATCAAAGTGGCAGGTACCCTAAATCTTACGGCCATAAGGTACATGATTTCTGGGATGTAGGATTCACCTCCCTAAAGCCAGGAGATGGAAACTTAAGCTCCAGTTTAACATTTTATATAAATAAAGAAAGTAATAATAATAACAGAGGAGTACATCTCTTTCACAAGATGACTTGCAAAACTGATACCTACTCTCTTACACAAGAACTTATGATTCAATATTACTGTAGAATGTCAGATACATGGGTTTTAGTTCCTTGCTTGGTTTGCAGGTCTTCAGATCCCCATCTCTCACTTTTCAGGAAGTTGTTAATCATGAAAATCTAGAGGTGAAGTTCAAATGAGAAAAAGAAAATTGAGGGTGTTGTATCAATTAGAATGAATTTTCCAGCTATCAAGATCTAGGATGCCTTTTCTTCCTCCTCAGACATAAACTGTATTGGGAGAAAAAGCTATTCAGAGGTTCAGGTGATCAACAAACATTGAAAGTTTTCAGTAGATGCATTCTGAATAGACCTACCAAATTATGGGGCGTATGTTGAGAGAAGTACCCAAAAGATCTTTTCCTCATTAGCTAAATATTCAGCTGTTCACAAGTGCCAAGACAGAGGACACTGTTATTCAGGATAAGGGTGTACTGGATGATTGGCAAATGACACTGCAACACAATCTGCAGTAAAACCATGAGTGACTGGGAGGATAAGCAGAAAATTTGAGGATTGCAGTTTCAAATCTCAGTTTTAGACTTTTATGTCTTACTATAGAGTTAGGTTTTAGTTTAATTTGCATCTCTCTCCCTTCCTACTGCCCCAGCACTCACAGTCACTTTTATTTAAACAAGATAGAAATTCCTGCTATTGATTTAGATTGAATAATAATCCTGTTGCTATTAAAATTCTCCTCTATCTATAACAAGAATGAGGCTTTTCTACTACTGATTGGTTCATAGTGTCTCTGAAGCCTGTTTAGAAAAGGATCTGGAGATATCTGCTGTCTCATTCGACAAAGGAAAGGTCTTGGAAGACACTTAAAATGATTTCTTACTGCTCTTTAGCACTGTTCCCAACTTCTTTTCTCTTAAGAATCTAAGCAGTGACGGGTAATGACAGCAAATGTTTGCAGAGGTCTGTTCACCATTTATTCTACTGTCAGTCAATACAATGTATCTCCAATATTAAACTTCCCAGTAGCTCGTTACATTTGCCTGTTCAGTCATGCATGACTTCAGCATATTTTTACACTGACAATAAAGAGAGTTTTCATTTCCAATACATTTTATAGAAATATTTCATTCCTGACATGATGAGAATAGCATCATACATATTACTAGAGAAACATTGCAATGCTGAGAGAAACGGAGAGAGAGCAGCTCTGTTTAAGGTTCCTCTTGGCCTTAACTGGGGCAACAACTGATTGAAGCTGGAAAATGGTGGGATGAAACATATATTTGCAGCCTCTGTGCAGTTTCAAAAGATCTACAAAAATCTTGCCAGAACCCTGGATAACGCAGGCAGAATGGGATTTAAACTAAGGCTGCTCTTGAATGGATTTTTCAAAATCAAATGTTGACAGAAATTCATCTTCCACACACAGTTTATTTTGGGAAGTTTGCTTAGGAAAGACCCAGTCTTCCTGGAATATTTAAACTCAGGATTCCTTCCAATATCAAAAAGTAAATATGTTCTTAAAAAATCTCTCCCTTTATCCCACACAACTGCTCAAGATATATCTTGGGAATGCCTGAAAACTCCCAAGAGCAGAATAAACAGAACCAGTTTCTCCCAACCCTATTATGAGTCTCCATTTAACTCCTAAGAAAATTAACTGCTTCAGAGCTGGAGAAACAGCAATTTCTAGGTCACGTCTCCTCTGATTACACCCGAGTATCTCTTTCACTAGTCTCTGCCTTTAGGAACTTCCCAATTTCCATGGTGGCGGAGGAGGGGACGTGTTCCCTGGTGCAGCCTGGCTGCTGCATCTCCCAAAGCTGCCCACCACTGCTGCCTTGCTGCAGTCCCACCTCAGTGCCTCTGGCTAAAATGCTAATGAACAACAAACAAACTGAGTTCAGCTTTTTTTTTTAGTAACTTTGCTATTTAGAGTCAGCTATTCAGTGTTTTCTTATCAGCATATTTGAGCTCCTGGATTCCTCAACACCTATTTGCTATTGTTTTCACCTGCTTACCCTGTATTTTTGTTTCTCCAAGAAATGGAACATGTGATAAATTTCCTATTTCTTTCTCAGTAGCTGAGCTCTCAAAGTTGCCTTGCAAGAATGGCCAGGACAAAAACTCAGGGTAAATATTAATATAAATGGAATTTTGCATACAGATTTTCATGCTGGATATTTTCCCAGGAAGGACATAAAAAACAACTTACACTGTCTAAGAAAGTGAACAATTTACATCTAGACAAATAACTCACAAAAAAAATTCACCGAGTTCTATACATGCTTATTACTTATTCGATCAATCCATCATCTTTTCCAAAAAGCATTTTTATAGTGATACTGTAAGTAATTAAAGCTTCAGCCAACTCTGATAAGAACAGGACTTAATTAGATTGCAAATATGGAAAGAAAATGTGCAGTAACACATTCCACCAACACAAAACTAAGAATCGCATCATCTTCAGAGACAGAAAAAAAAAATCCAAACAAACAAACAAACCACCCACCCTAGAAACTAAAAACAACAAAAAGCCCTGCAGCCAAACAGATAGAGGAAGGACTAAAAATTCTTCAGGATTTCTGGCACTGACCATGAAATTAAGACAGAATAAAACCAAAATAAATAATAAATATAAGGTGATGCCATCAGTGAACTCACTGACACAATTGCAAACTGGGCCTATATTTCAAGCACAGTGACATTTGCAAAAAAGAATTGTCTCCCAAAGCAAATTGTCTCCCTTTACAACAGCCTCCTGCTACGTGCTGTACATTTATTTTGTCCATGTCCTCCTGCTGGATTCAATAGCCATTCCTTTTAAAGAAAATATTTACTGTAACACGTTAGACCATGGAATTTTCTTTCATCATAGATGGCAGGTTTATTTGAACCTCAGACTGCCAACTGTAGTATTCCTGCGGTTTATGGTCTGTTGACACTTCCAAGACCCATTGTCTCTGGGAATCTAAATGAGCAACTTATACCTTCAGTCCAATGCAAATTAAATATTTGGAAGCAGAATATATTCTAAGGGGGAAGCGTTCACCTGACACAACATAGCACTGATGAGAGAATACATCCAAGTAGAGAGTTCAGGACTAAGAAGTGACTTGATTTCAGAATTCACTCTGCTCACAGTATCTCTCAGTTCCTTATAAGACAGAATAGCAGAACATCGTCATAAAGCACCAAAATCTACAGGTAAAAACAAAACCTAAGAATAGCCAATACTTTTGTATTATTACTGCACGCAATGGTTTAAGCTTTACAATTGTTAAGGCTATTGAGCACAGTTCCAAAAACAGTTTTGGGGCAACAAAAGGTTTTTGAAAATTTTTCTTTCAGTTTATTTGTGCAATCCACAGTTATGTCAAATATTGCTAGTTATTCATGGGGATCACTAGGAGCTCAGATGAAGAACAGATAGTCACTATCCACATACCCACTGCAGAGATTCTGTGGTTGGGGATATCAGAAAAAAACCCTATAATTTTCCAAAAAACTTTCTTAAATCTCAGATTTCCAGTT
>VYZS01098406.1:0-22042 GCA_013400695.1 Neodrepanis coruscans
AAACCATGGTTGCAACTCGCTGCAACTTCCCCTGAGAATCCAGCCCAGGCTATTTATTTAAAATAATATAAATATTTTTATTTATATTGGTCTGCATACGGTTATATTGTAACTTTGTGTGGGTGCATTTTTTTCATACATCATTTTAGATTATATCTATATCCCAAAGTGCCTGGATGCTGGTGTGGATTTTTCCCCTTTGGATGCATCCCACAAAGAAGCTGGAGAGCTGAGCACTGTTGATTGTGGCAGGACTTTGTGAGGACTGTGCTGCCATCACCTGAAAGCCTTTCCCTTCCTGGGGTCCCATGAAACCCCCTGTCCTGCCATGAGCCCGGGTCACCTGGCACAGGTTTGTCTTCCCATGTTGTGTTTCTTTAACAAAAGATTTAAAAAAATTAAATTACAACCATCAGTGGAAAACCCTGCAATGCTACTGGCCTCTAAACTTTCGTCTTTTTAGAGGAGCTGGGCTGTGTTTAACTGCTCTAAGAAATAACAACCCCAGAAAACAACTTAATTCTTGAGCTATTTCCAGTGGTTTGGGCGGTGGGGCTGATCACGGCTCTATTTCTCCGCTGGTGCCGCTGTGTTTCTCTCCCGCAGGATTCCTGTTTGTTTTCCAGCTCCCAGCCGCTGGTAGGGCAGAGACAGCAGCACCACAACATCCTCGAACACATCCACACTGGGGTGGGGACTGAGCCCAGCGGGTTTTACTCCATCTCGTCCTTCCTGCGCCCCTGGGATGCACAGAGCCCGTCTCACCAGATCGAGGGATTTTTTCAGCCTGGGACCAAAGTCCGGCGGCTTTTTCATAATCGTACTTCTTGTGCCGTGCCACCATCTAGTGGTAACTCAACTCGACACTTCGCCTCCCAAAAAGTGACTCAGCCCGCGCCGGCCTGCTGGGAACCCCGGTGCAGCCGGGGCTTGCAGGGATGCAAAGTGCAATTTCCTCGCCTGCGGCTGGTGGGAGCGCTGTGCTGCTGAACCGTGAAAACCAGCAGATGAACTAGGATGAGGTTTCTCCCACATGTGTCTGTCCGCTCCGCTCCTCCCCGTGACGAGTTTTTAAAAGTGAACTTGTACTCGATGCGGTTCTCTGGCTCCATCGCTTCGGACCCTGCTCGACTTCGGGTGGGGAGGAGGAGAGAGGAGAGGCAAGTGATGGTCCACATACACACACAGCTCTAATGGGTTTCCAGGCATTCATCCCCCAGAAGGGCTCGGCGTTTTTTGACTCCCGTGAGCAAAGCCAAGAGCTACAACCCCGAGTGAAATCATCCCGTGCCTCCCTCGCTATGGGAAGGGGAGTCTCAGATTTGTACAGCACTTTGGAGGAACTACCTTCTGCCTGTTGTAATTGAGGCTAACCTGAATAACTGTTTTCCTGGCTTGGAATTGCTACTTGAGCTGTTTTGGTTTTTTTCTTAGGTTTTTCTCTAGAGTCAGACCACAGGATTCCCCCAACGTGTTTGCTCATTTCTGCACCCCCAAGCTGTAAATCCTTCTCCCAAGATAGGAATATTTGCCCAGGAAGGCTCTGGTTTGCCAGCACAGGCTCCTTGCTGTGCCCAAGATACCTGTTATTGATGTTGGTGCTGCAAGCAGATTTTTGGGGAATGGGTGGAGGGGGTGTCTGCTGGGAAGCTCCATCCCTAGCCCTTTCTTTCTTGTTGAACCAGGTAATAATTACTGCACTGCCTATTGATGAGCAGGTGCTGCCCTTGGACACAAGGAGGAGGAGTCTATGCACATACCATTAACTAAATCATGCCATGTATCAGAAATCTGAGTCCCCTCAGGTCTGGTATATGGACATGAGATCCTTTCCTGTGGCCACTCTAAAAATTTCAAAATCTTTAGGTTTTGAAAGCAAAAGGCAACTAAATGTAACCCTTGTCACTACTGCATGAATTGTCACTGTAAAGGAACCCCAGGTTTGGGCTGGTCTGTTGTTTTATCAGGGCATTTAAGTAAGTAAATGACTTTTCCACATGGAAAATGCTGAGGTGTTTTTTTTTTACCTGATTAAAGAACATGTTGGACATGAATGCAGTTCATGGTGCTCAGTGAATAATCACAGTAAGCAGAGATCTTTAAAATCCTCAAGCAACAGACTTCAATTAGATGGGAGAGATTCAATTATGGTTTAAAGGGAACCTGGCTACGAGTGTGCAGGATATGGCAGGGGAGTGAATGCAAAAAGAATTTCACGGAAAGGAACGATTATTTTATCAATAGGACATGCAAAGAGGACTTTGCACATCAGTCCTGAATAGAGGCCCAAATAACTTATCCTTTTAAGGAGATGATACATGGATCAGGATGGATTTCGGCCTCGGGCAGATTTAAGTGAGTTTGATTAATTTCTGTGCAGTTGTCAGTTGAGGTTTTGGTCTAGTAACTTCATGATATTTAACCTTGGCTAATCTTGTAACACAGATGTAGGACTTTGGCAGCAAGGATATCCCAATCCCACTTCATTAAGATAAAGGTTTAAAAATTGAATTGGGTTTGAATCTGATGATGCTGGTTCTGCTTCCTCCTGCATAACATTAATTTAATGACAAAAAAAAAAAAAGCACAGGGAAAAGCCAAACACTTTTTTTTTGCAAAAGAACACAGACATTTGAATTTAATAAATTATAAAATTAAAGATTCTAATTTGTATATACATTTTTAATATACAAGAAATGGCTATTTATTGCAATTTCTGTTAAGGCATATGTAAGTGAATGGAAGTTGCATATAGATATTCAGATGAACATAGCTAATACTGTGCATTGCAGGTGAGTAAATAAGGCATTAAATGCATTACGTAATAAAATAAAACATAAACCCCTTTGAGTACTGGTAAAGCACCGTTTCTAGAATTCTCAAAATATCTGAAAGCATTCTATGGAGATGTTGTGAGACTCTAAATATTGAATGGATATATGAATATAAAAAGTGATGCATTCATAATAGATTACAGAAATGTTTTAAGGAATGTTGGTGAAAAAAACATGACAGATGATTGGAACTAAAGGAATTAGAATTTGTTTGGGTTAGTGTTTGTTTTGTTCGTTGGTTTGGTTTTTTTTTTTTTTGTGAGAGGTTGTCACTTGGATTTTAGGTTTAGACCAGCAGGNAAAGCCAAACACTTTTTTTTTTGCAAAAGAACACAGACATTTGAATTTAATAAATTATAAAATTAAAGATTCTAATTTGTATATACATTTTTAATATACAAGAAATGGCTATTTATTGCAATTTCTGTTAAGGCATATGTAAGTGAATGGAAGTTGCATATAGATATTCAGATGAACATAGCTAATACTGTGCATTGCAGGTGAGTAAATAAGGCATTAAATGCATTACGTAATAAAATAAAACATAAACCCCTTTGAGTACTGGTAAAGCACCGTTTCTAGAATTCTCAAAATATCTGAAAGCATTCTATGGAGATGTTGTGAGACTCTAAATATTGAATGGATATATGAATATAAAAAGTGATGCATTCATAATAGATTACAGAAATGTTTTAAGGAATGTTGGTGAAAAAAACATGACAGATGATTGGAACTAAAGGAATTAGAATTTGTTTGGGTTAGTGTTTGTTTTGTTCGTTGGTTTGGTTTTTTTTTTTTTGTGAGAGGTTGTCACTTGGATTTTAGGTTTAGACCAGCAGGAAAATGACAATTTAAAAAGCTTTGAACTTCCATGGTTAGGTCCCAAATGCTTTGCTTCATGGGAGCACATTGCTTTAGCTCTCAGATCTCTGAAAGGGTCTCTGCAGGAATATATTTATTTATAAACCTGCTTTAGTTTCCAGGGATCAGTTTAGATTAAAATACCACTTTTGCTCATTATGTCTAAAATGCAGCACCTGGGCAACAGCAAACCAGCTGCAGAAGGTGCATTACAATGATGCTGTTGTCCAATTACAGCATTCTAGAAAAGGTGAAACAATTGTCAAAGTTCAACCGACCAAAAAAATTACCAAAATTTCCAATGCATGACATGGAACAAAGATCAGCTGAGAGCAAACCCCCCACCTGGGGCTGCTTTTTCTTTATCAATAGAGCCCTGTGTTGTGTTTGCCAGTAGAAGTGATGAACATGTTCTTAGGAAATGACTGTCATGAGGAACAGGAAAAAAGCACCTTGTGAAGAACTCGTGGCATCTTGAAAAGCAGGCAACTCTCCTGGTGTGAAGAGACTTAATTTCCCACCTTTCCCCACCCCTCATGCAGAAAGACTGTGAAGAGAAGGCAGCTGGTGACTCCTGCTATGTAAGGAGATGGACTATCAACCTCTCACTGGAAGCTGCAGCTTCCAGTATTTCAGTATCCCCCAAATAACAGCTAGGGAAATATTCAGTGGAATTAAAACCAGCAAGAAACAAATCAAATTAAACCTCATAAAAGGTAAGAGTAAGAATGGAGGAAGATCTTCCTAAATGCAGATGCCACCAGACATTGCATCAGGTCCCTAACAAACAGTGGACATAATGTAGCACCAGACCAGCCTTCTGAGAGGCTGCTCGTGAGGCAGCAGAAATTTCCACCTTATCTGGAAAAATGCTTTTTTGCAGCTCTAGGCACTGCCTCTTGTGGTATTTCTTCATACTGCCTGGTTGACTAAGCCTATTCCAGAAGTTAAGGCAGAACAGAACCACTAGATATCTCAGGCTTTTGGAGGTCAGAACAACAGGTCTCCACAAAGTCCCAGAGAGTAAGACTGGTACCATCCAGGCAGCAAACTTCTACCTCCCCATAAATCCAGCCCCAAAACCTCCCTATCCTTGGGTTTGTGAGGGGTTTTCCTAAATTTCATATGCTTGGATGTGCTTCTAGGCCATGAAAAAGCTGGGGGCTGTGGCTTATTTTTATTGTCCACAGAGCTAAAAGGATATTAAATTGAAGGGAAAAGATGAGTTTTATACTAACCACATCTGTGTAAAGGAAATGTGGAAGGCAAGAAATACTATGACTACAGGCTGGAAGCCCAGATACATCTTGTGTCTCTCATGGCACAGCAGCTGGAATGCTGTTGATTCAGACACGTCTTCCTTGCTTATAAATAGCATGGTGGGTTTTTTTCCCTTCAGTGCTCATTTCTACATTGCTGTGTTTTGCACAGACATGACCTGACCCTATGCCATTACCAGAACTTGTCCTGTCTGTAGGCAACCACAAATCCCTTGGCACAAGGCTCTGGCAGCCAGGCCATGAGCAGGACTGGGATGGGACACTAAAGATAAGCACCCTTTGATTGCAGGAAAACACTCAGTGTCTCAGAAGTTAAAGCCTGTGGTGGGACTCCTGCTGCTGTGCTGCCAAACTGCAGAGCCTGAGTTTTACTTTTCAAAACCAGAACAGATTGTTGCTTGTGCTGGCTGCTGCTCCCACATCTGCTGCCACGTCTGCTTGGCCCAGGAGATGTTTCCTAGTGCTCTGGACTTTTACCAGCCCTGTGATGCTTCCCAGTGTCTTCAGTGTAACTCCCATCCCTGCACTATCTGAGCTGCTCCAAGTGTATCACCTCTGTCCTCAGTAGGAAGGGGTGATTGATGCCACCACACCAGCTGAAAACATTCCTTCTCTGCTTTGGCCAGTGTCTCCATAAAGTATTTTTCTTAGACCAGGTGTTGTGCTTCAAAGACTTCTGGCCACAGTTCAGGACAGAACAGTTCCACATCTAGGTTCTGCAAAGTCTGAGTTCCTGCAGACTCTCGCTTCCTGCCCAGCAGGAATGGCTTGTTTGGAAGAGGAGACTGAGTAGCCCATTCAGTTGTGATAACCAAGGGAAGAAGGCAGGGTTGCAGGGAGCCACATGTGGCTCACCTTGCAGTACCTTGAAGCTCTTTGCCAGCAGCTGTGCCAGAGAAGAGCTCACATATTGCTGGGAATGCAGCACATTCCCAGTGATTTTGTGACTACATGTTTGGGCCTATTGCTGGTACCACTTCAAAGCCAGACCAACTCAGGCTGCAGGATGAGATCTTAGTCTCAGACTGGAAAATCTGAGCTAGAAGCCATCAGACCTACCTACTGGTAAAAGGAGGATTTCAGAGAAGCCCTGGGCTCTGCAGGAGGTTTTACCAGCAAAGAGGAAACAAATGGAAGACTCCCAGCCAGGAAAAAGCTGCTCAGATGCCACTCACAGCAGGAACCATTCCATGCTCCCTGTCTTGGTGGTATTTGAGCCAAGCTGAATTCATCTTCTGTTCTCCAACTGGGAATTCAAAATGATCTATGAAAACCATGATGACCCTGAGGGGAAAGGAAGTACTCAAAGGGTTGTCAGGTTACACATCTTAAAGTTTTTAGCAGACCTGGTGCTGTGAATACACGTGGGTGTGTTTGTGTAAGGGCACAGCAAACAATTGTTCACTTCTGAACACGTTAAGCTCTCCTAAGGAAAGGAAGATAATACAAAATTACTTCCTCAAAAATAACTGCATCCTATGGAGTTGGGGGGAAATGTTTTCCTTAACAAAGCACCAAAGAAAAGACAACAAGAATCCAGTCATCTTCAGCTTAAACAGAATGTGGGTAGAAAAGAAATCAGACCAATAAAAAAAGCACCAACCAACAACAATCACTGAGGCTGTTGCATTACAGGAACTCAAAGACTATCAAAAATATGGATAATTGTAAACAGAAAGACTAGGATGTTGTCAGTCCAAGTTGGCCAGATCTCCCCTACTTAATGTCTTGCATGTATCCAAAAGTTTAGGAGAATGCTTTGAAATTGCTTATGGAAGTACATAAACTACTGTTTGTCAGTTTTTAATTTACACATAAATAAATGGCTACAGGATTTTCTATATATTTTCTTATGCAGTCCCAGTTCAGAAAGCTACGTGAGCACATGCCCAGCTGTGACCACAGAGGCAGCTCTGCCAAAGTCAGCCAAACTGAGTCTGGCATGTCCTTAGGTACCTTCCCAGACTGGGCTGCATTAGTGCCAGGGTTTATGCAATGCACAAAAGCATCACAGGATTGCTGACCACCTGCTTGTCAGTGTTAAGGGATTTATTATGTACTGGGACTTCTTTCCTCCAAAGTGTGACTCCCATTACTATTCCCAAGCAGTTTTACACAGGCATAGAAGACTTAAAAGAGCCCATAACCAAGAAACCTGCTAACCTGACCTAAGTAATATGGTTTGTTGTTTGGATTCAGTGGAGCATTGTAGGGATATTGCACTAATACTCTGCTGTACCCTGTATATCTAACCTAGCCATCAAAGTGTTCAGATTAGCACTTAGCAAACAATCTGTCATTTCCATTTATAGTAGGCTTGAGAATTTGGCATTTCTGCCATAGCACCACTTTGATTTTCTCCCATTTTTAGTCTCTACGACCCGGGCAATACTATGATGTTGGTAACATCTCTATAAGAGAAAAACGTTGTTTGTGCCATATTTCCATCTTAGTTCATTTTCCTAAGAGTCTCTCTTTTCATTTTCTCAGCAATCAGCTGCTGAATTCTTTGATTCCTTGTCTTTTCATAAGGTATCCTCCTCCGTGTAATGATGTTGTGCTGTGGTACTTCATTATCCAACCCATCAACTTTATAGGGAACATCCACTGCATTGATTTCTGGGTGCTCCTCAGTTGCATTGGAAGGAGGTGCACGTGTTTTGAGAAGCAGAGGAGGGCTGGTGGCAGACTGTGTGGTGGATTCTCTCATGGGAGGGCTGAGGGTGGTCAAGAGCTCCTCCTCAATGATATTATTCTTATTTACATGAGCATCAGTTACATTGCCATCCTCTGTTATGTTGCTGTACATGTTGCAGGACTTGCAACACAGCTTATTGTAACCAGGAATGGAGCAGTAACGAGAGAGAACTTCCATGCGACAAAACATTGACTTGTCTCCTTGACAATGATCTTCTGAAAGAGAAAAAGGGAACAGATAAATAAAGAGCATCTTCACATTCATCAGAAAAAGAAACACAGCTGAAGCTTTGGCAGTGGGCAGAGGGTTTGATATTTAAAGTGAGATGTGAAACTGGCAAATGAGCCTTCTATAAGCAGAAGCAGGCTTAATATTAAACCTAAAACTCAGCTCACTTCAAGGGCTGCAAAAGCTGATCTGAACTGTTTGTACCAGCCCCATCCAAGCTCTAGATCATAACACTTGAATTTCTGGCTTCACATTCTGGAAGTGCTGCCCTGAGGACCGTGCAGCCATGATGATTTGTGTTCCTGTCTTGGTTTAAACATCAAAACACACTGGTAGTGCTGTGTTGTTGCTAAAGCTACATCAAACCCTGAAAGAATCATCAGGGTTTACATTAAGAAATCTATTTTTTCCCCCCTTCACTCTCTTTAATGTTTTTCTACATCCTAACATTGACTAACCATAGTAAGGTGTAACTTATATTTATCTGGAATGTCTCAGGGAAGTCTTATTTTTATGTGTACCACGTACTCAGACATTACTCAAACCTTTGTGGTTTCTGCTCAGAGGAGGTAGAGGACCATATCAATTGGTGGCAGATGGATGGTGAGGGGTTAGAAGGCTCCTTGGAGAGAAAACTACCTGTCCTCTCTCCTACATACACACTCCTCAGCTCCTGTGCCTCCAGGATGAAGTAATGGAGCCAGACACTGCAGTGGAGGAAAAAATCCCAACACAGCCCATGCTGAGAGAGGAGTCAGAGGCCTTGGAGAGGAGAGGGCAGAGGAGGAAAGGCAGTCTGACCAACAGTTGGTACCATCAATAACAAAACATCTCTGTGACCAGAGTGCTGAGACGGATGAAATCACTTCTGTCTCTCTCCCTCTTCTTACTATATTTCCACCTACTGTTACAGTAAAGGATGAGTAACTCCAATTACTCGGCTTTATTTAGAGTGCACCCGATGGCAGACAGCTCTGGAGAGCTCATATTTCACCCTCCTGCTACGAGCACTGACTTGTGTCAGCACCCTCACAGCGAAGGAGAGAGGCAGAGCAGATTCAGAGACACCAAGAGAACTCAGAAAGCGGAGGTGCTGCCCCTTCACTCATCCTCAGTTAACAAAACAGGGCACTGTAGGTGTTTAATTGGCAAACATATCAGTCTAAAATAAACAACTGGTGCTGCTGCTTTAAAGTGCTGGTGCTGGCTGAGGAAGGTGAAAACACCTCCTGGATATTGTATCTTTGCCCTCATTGTTGCAGAAAAGCAAGATTTTGGTTCCTACTTTCAAAAGCTTCAGTTCATTTGCATATTTTTCAAATGCTAAACTGAAATACTTCTGGAAATAAGGAACGACTCCTTCCTTAGGAACCTAAGAATAGCACCTTGGTTTTGCAGAGGTTTCCAAACCAGTCTTTAAGAGCTGGAACTGTTCAAACCTGCATGCACAGCTCCATACAAAGGCCTGCATGTGCCTACACAGCTTTATATGCATTTTTATGTACCCCATAAGAGTTCCCTTTGAACATTTTGCCTTGTGTGGCATGACCCTTATGCACATTCTTCCAAATGGCTTCCAAAATAAAAGCCAACAGATACAACATTTAAATGTGGTTTCAACAAGGCAGGGCTGTTCTTGGCTTTGTAAGAATCACTAAAAGCACCTTTAGAAAAATGCCTTTTTTCCTACCAAAAATATGCAATGTTAAGCTTAAAAATACACAGAAATAAACCTGGATTGTATAGTAAGTTTAGTGACATCTGATAAGTTACATAAATAAACTCCGTAACTTCTGAATGTCAGAATGAAATTTTGATCCTCTATCCAAACCAAAATATCCAGATTTGCTGAACTTTTATTTATTTTTACTTGCAGTATGCATGACAGACTGGAAGTATATATTCAAAACATCAGTAAGAAAAAAATAAATCAGTTTCACAGTCACTTTGGTACACATTAGTCTCATAAAAAAATATTGAAAAGCAAACTGAATTGGCACATCTTTAATATTATGTTAAATACATACAAAACACTAATAAAATATCCCTGATAAACCAAAGTGCATATAGACATAGTGCACAATGCCCAGATACCTTATTGCACCATTCTCTATAGCCACCCATCTCTTGAAACATCACTAAACATTGTCTATTTAAAGGTAACAGTCATGAATATATTTATACAGTTAAACACCAATTATTTTACATAACAGTATTCAGTGCCAGATACGTGTCTTTGCTTTTTTTCACCTTGTCATGTAAATTGTTAACATGTTTCAGGAAATTATCATATTAACAGCAAAATTTAAATATGTGATCACATGATAATGACAAGTTTGAAGTGCTACACTGTTGACGACCCAAAGATTCAAAAATGCCACTTTTCCAAAAAATATGATCAAAGCAATAAGGTAGTAATTTGCTCCAAGACTGCAGTTGTACAGTTGATACATTTCTACTATTGGTACTAACTGTCACAAACAAGTTTATGACTTGTGAATTCCAAATCTTCAACACAAACACGGAAGGTGAAGCACGAATGCCAGTTAAATTTCAGTAAGTCAGGCCACAATCCTGTCTTGATGAAGATATGGATATGCACTGTGCAAATTAACCTCCAATTAAATTTACTGCCTTCCAATAGTTATCATTCAAGTAAAAACACTCCATATGAACATTAACTCAAGGTACCAGTGTACTGTTCATATTTAAAGCTGGATCTGGTAAATTAATGCCATTTACATTTCAACATTAAGGCATTTTTCTAAAATTCTTCTTCTAAGCAAAAAAAAAGCAATAAAAATTGAGGTAATTCTGTAGTAGTTCACACTGTTATGTTTGCCAGTTGACACATCTAAGAGCACACACACATACATACACACACACAACCATACCAGTCAGGTCAGACATGCACATGGTGAAAAAAGACCAAAGATGTAATGAGTATAAACAGCTCCATGCTGAGCAGCTGGAGACATCGTAGTCAAGGAAAACATCATATTGCCTCCGCCACGGTAAGGAAAACACCACCACACAACCTTCAACATTGGACCATGCCTGTCCTGCTTAGGGCTTGCTTCTAAAGTGAAAGTCTGCAAAACTGGCAAAAATTGTGCAATGGGAAAAAAAAACGAGTGCAGCTTTTCTCAAGGAAAACCACACCAAACCACCACCGGGAGTTTGGCCAGAGCCGGCGGCATCGTAGCAGCACGGGAAGGACAGACAGAAACTCAGCTTCTGCTTCCCACTGAGGCCTCCATGGGCCACAAATGTAAATGTGAGGGTCAGGAATAAAAAATGAGCAGGAAGGGTGAGGAAAGCAACAGCCCTGCAAAGGAAAATGAAACAAAAAAACCTCTTCCACTCATCAGGCTACCCTGTCAGCGAACTGAAACCAGACAGTTACCAGAGTTCGGGTTCTTAGATAAAGGAGAACTTCAGCACTACAAGGTGTCATTATTGTGATGTGATCACATTCACAATAAGTTCTCAGTTTTGCTATCAAACTGAACATCAGGAACCAGTAAGAGCCTTTTTTCACCATCACCAAGCAACAAGCAAACCGATCCCAGCTCCCTTTCAGAGGACTGCAACATACTGTGGAGATCCAACTTCACACATCCAACACTTCAAGACCTCCACCACCAGTGCTACGCAAGCTCCAGAGAAGAAAGACACCGAGCACCGAGTGCCTGGTGTGAAAAAACAGATTCAGCCCAAGATTTAAACTTGGCAAAGTCAAGGGAACTTTCCGCATAGAGAGAAGAAGAGAGCAAAAGGCAAAGTCCACACTCGATGTGGCATGCATTTAAGGGCAAAGGCAGAGTTATAAATGGGTCTTTTACTTGAAGATATTTTCTGGATGGGGTAGTCTGGATCAGGTCTTGACAGCCATTGTATCATGTAGGTTTTCTTTGAAGGATCAGAAACGTTTCCTTGAATAGAGGAAAAAAGAGACGTAACACAGTGTATGTTAGATAGCATTCAGTAGTTCCCTGTCAGAAGGGGATAAGCTGAGGGAGGGAGTGGGCTCCAGTGGTGAAGGAGTCCAGGGAAGGATTGTGGCCAGGCTGTGCAGTTTTGGGCAAAGGGTGCTGTCTGGGGAGTTTGCTATAAGTTGTGCCCAGCACTTGACAGCCAACACCAAAGACAGCTCAAAGGCCAGTTCTCCAGCAGCACTGCTCAGGGCAGAGTTACAAATGTCCTCAGAGACATGCAGCCTGGTTTAGTTATGCTGCCTTGTTAAAATCTTTGCATTGGAGACCATAATTGACAGCTTGCTTCTAATTAATTAGGAACCAAAAGCTACCCTGAGAAATGCATCAGGAATAAAAGAAAAATATGAATTACTTAATAATAGGAATATGTAAAATGATCTCACAGGCATCATTTGCTAACAGCTGAAAAGCTAACAAGGATAAAGGCCTTATTGTCCTGGATTAAGCAGGAACAAATTAATTATAGCTTTAAAAACTGAGTTAGATAACCCCTGCAGATAATGTGTGTTTGATGGAACGGAAAAGAAGCCTGGAACTGCTGATGGAGATGGGGAAAGCAAAGAGGTATCTTTGTACATGATGCCCTTGGTTAGCCACAACCCAGCAGCCTCCTGCCAAGCCCTGCAGGTCTCAGGGGTGCAGGGCTGGACTTGGGCAATGCTCCTGGAGAACTGCCACCCCAGGCAGATGCAGCACATCAGTATAAAATTGATGAAGGCACTGCAAACAAATAAATACTTTTCCAATGAGTACTAAATGCTATAGAAGACAAGCACTTACTTGGACATGGAGGTAGTCTGCAAATCCTGACAGTCTCTGGTTTATTCTCCTTACACAGGCCGATGGCATTGTCCCTGGTCCGGCACAGGACCGGGCGATCCTGGGTGCCATTGCCACAGCTGACAGAGCACTGGAAGGACATGCAGCAGTTAGACCCCAGTTACACCCCCACTGGAAACAATGGATTAGAAATCAGCTTTTAAGCTTTAAACCACTGCCCTTGATTTGAGCTGGCACAGTGCATTATTTAAACCACTGCAGCACCTACGGTAACTAAATAAGAGGGAGAACCACTCACTGCCTTTTGTGGTACACCAGTAATGGTGAAACACTGCAAGAAACAGCTTCTGGTCTGAGCAACAAACAACTGTAGACGTGAGGCATTTGCATTTATTCACAATGCCAGGGATGGCATTGCCTGTGATACCTATTCCACCCAGTCAGAAATGAGTTGCTTGAGACCCTCAGACAGAGACTGACCTGTGACCAGGGTCCTATTCTCCACTGTGCTGGGCACAGCTCCCTGTTGCAGGGCCTCCTGCCCTCCGGGCGGTTGTTGTTGCAGTACTTGGTGTGGACAGAGCGGTTGGTGTTGTCGTGCAGGGGTTGGATACATCGGACAGACCGCACCTGATACCCTGTTTTCCCACAGGTTTTGCTGCAAGGCTCCCATTCTCCTGTAACCCATCTGGGTTGGTAAAAAGAGAGCAAGTTGAGTAAAATTCTGTCCTAGGTTAGGTGAGTTCAAACTGTTGATCTGTGACTCCTTATAACACAGGTGCAACAGGATGTTAATACTAGTTGTGATACAGAAAAAGAAGACATGAAAAGCCATAAGCAGTTATGATGGAGGTTATTTGAATGTACCCCTGAAATATCACTAATAAGACCCAGAGTTTGAACATTACTCTTTCTCATTATCTCTGGGATAAGCATTATTCTTACTTTGCTTTGATTTTAAACTGGCCTTTGCAAGACTGCACATAAAAATATGGTAACTTCTATGTCCAAAGCAGTAACCCCAGGGTGTTGCTGAGCTACCCAGGTCTCAGTGCATGAGATATGCCTTGTTTCATAACGTAGCATTCAGCAGTCACCCCACAGGTGTGAAGCCAAAACATCTGGGCTAGAAATGCAGCTCCAGCCTGGCCCCTCTCTGGGCACTCCATGGACCACATCCCTGGACACGTCAGACACCATCTGCTGGTGTCTGACACTACCCAGTGCTGTGTGTGCTGAGCCTGAGCAAGTCTGGGTTCTCAGCATCCTGAATATTTGATTTTGGGGAGGGCAACTCTCCACTGAAAATCAGAAGGTCTGAGTTCATAATGTGCAAATCAATTTGGCCACTGAAAAATGAGACCTGTGGTTTTTAATGTGGTGCAGCTGAAAACTTTGCTGATCACCCAAATCAGCTCACAAATTACAGCTAGGAATTGTAAGGAACTTAGAGAAGAGCAACAGGGACAGACAGGACCAGAGGAAATTTACACAGACTACTGGAAACTTCATTATAATTAAGTGAAGATATACACCAGTCTATAAATAATTTACAGAGTGCAGAGATCTGGAAATGTTGTTCCATGTAAACAGAATTAATGGGATAAACATAACCCAAAAAACCAAAACTATATATAGTCTGAAGAAATACCCTGAGTTTGAAGGGATTGTCCTAAAGTACTCATAAAATCCTGGGTTTAGAAATAATCAAGAAATAGCGTGGACACAAGGCACTGCACTACAGGCTCCAGTTGAACAAAAAGTGACTATTTCACTCAACTTTCTCTTTGCAACCTACTGAAATTACCCAGCTGTGGAGAAAGGTGAGTGCTGTGGAGCACAAAGCCATGAATCCTGAGGTGACTTCTGAGACAAAGATGAGTTTTTCCCAGCAGTGAAGAAGCAGCATATTAGTGTGGTGGGTATCACAGAGCTTCATAAAACCCCTTAAATAATAGCCTCTCCTATGTACAAGAGCAGAATGCTCCGAGGACATTCTGTGGAAACAGAGGTGACTGAAACTTCAGGGATCCAAGTACAATTTAGGATCCTATTGAGCCTTTGTGGTACCCAGGTCCAATTATATTTGCAGCTGAAAGGAGAATATAGTCCTTGCCAGAAAGCTTGAGATAGAGTTAGGTCATTACTTCAGTTTTCCACTAAATAAATGTTAAACCCTGACCGATGCCGAGTTTATGGGGCACAGTTTATTTCTTGCCTTTTCTCAATTTCAATTTTTTTTTCTTTGAAAGGAAGTTAGGAAATATTGTGTGGTATGTTCTATTTATTTGCTGTGATTCCTGGAATTTATTCTTGGTCTCTAGTGATAAAAGCTGGGATCAACATACTCCTTTCTTGTAGCAGTAGCAGCATAAGGAATATATGAGTCCTACATGTGACAGGAACAACCTGCTACCAGTAAAAAAAATCACCTGTAAGATGTGAATTAAAATATTTATAACACTTGACTATCTAGAGCAAAGACATACAGACATATCATGCTGTATAAGGGCAACCAGAGAAATTTAACAGGTCAATTATTTTCCCTGTGTTTGTTTAAATGCCCAAAAATATGCCATGAACTTTAGGAAGATTTGGATTTGGGAGTCTGGATGACATAGGTTTTCTGACGTAGGACTCTGTACATTTGTTCTGACAAATGGTTAATTCACACTGCGAAAAATCAGCTGGTATAAACTGAATTTGTGTCTATTTTGCATTACCTCAAGATGGCCTGAACACAAATGTCTGGATCAAGAGAGCACCTCTTTTCCAATCCAACTTATTTCATAAGTAATAGGAACCAGCAGTCCCAGAAACAGTATTTCTACGAGCAGAATATTGCAGTGCTGGGTGGGTGTGCTGCCTGCTGCCCCTGCAGGGAGCAGTGCTGTGGGCAGGGATGCTTACATGGGCTGGGAGCACTCCTGCAGGTTGCACACCCTGCGGATGGGCTTCGGCTTCTGGATCAACTCGCAGAAACTCCGATGAACCATCTTGTTGTCCGTCTTCCTCCGGCAGCCGTACTTGGTGAACTGGTAGCCTGGAGAGAGACACACTCCTCTTATTCTCAGGACTCACGTTTCAAACAAACTGCACACACACTGTCCAAGGTTGCAGGACTACAAGTGAACACACTACCAAAGGAACTGTGAACTGCACTGAATAAACACTGATTCAGGCAAATTTAACACCCAGGATTGCTGCTCTCCTTTATTTTTCATTACAGGCTTTAATGAGTAGAACAACACCAGTTAACATTTCAAAACCATCCTGCAAACCTGCCCACCCACAGTCCAGGGCTGCAACCTGACCATCAGCCTGGGGAACAGCATCAGGATTCACATCTGGCCCAAAAAGCAGGGATCTGACATTGCAAGGTTCCCATCACAGGATGTGGATTTACTAAGAGCTGCCCCATGGCACTTTGAGGTTTGGCACCTTCACAGCTTGGAGATCCTCATCCAAACCTTGCACACTGGTTCAATTTTTATAGTTTCATAAGCATAAATCAGAAAAGAGCCACCCCAGCTCTCTGCCTCCCTAACCATTTAGGTCAGATTTTAACTTCATTCACTACTTATTTATCTATAAATTTACTTAAATAAACCCCCTCCTATACTCCTGGTCTCTCTAATGTCTCAGGTCAATGAATCAATTTTGAATGGTCTGGCATTTTGTTTTTACCTCCTCCACAAGGTTTTGAACATTGGGACCATTTCTTCAAAGCCCATTCATATGAGTGCTCTTCCAAAACGTTATTATTATCTACATTCAAGGAATCTTCATGGATCATGTACTTGTAAGTCAGAGATATCTTGGCACCACCATGAGGAATCACCTAGTAAGCAAACCACATGTAAGGGAAAAAGATATGAACAATGGATTCCAGAAGCTATGTAAAATTACATGAAATAGGGACCATCATGGTTCAGATACAAAAACATCCCCAGAGGGACTTAAATCTTTTAGCTCAACACATTTTTTTCCCTGATGTAAAAGTATCTTCATCCTTATGACACAGAGTTTCTAAACTGCATATTAAGACAGACTGTTGTTGATTTAGACTTATTTTTCTTGCCAGCATTGGACTGACTTCATAATACTAAATTTTTTCCATATCACATCACAAAGGGAGGAAATTTTGTACTCAAATGATAATGGATAGTTCTACTAAAAGACAAAGCAAATTCAACTGCAGAGATAACTGAAAGCAGCAAGGAAAACTGCTTATATTTCTGACAAAACACAAATATTCTTACGATAATCCTGGGAATTCTGTAAAGCTTGTTACTTAATCTTGAGAGAAATATAAATTATTTAGAAACTATTCTGTTATCACACTGCACTAAGACAAATGCAAGAATAAAGTGCAAAATATTGGTCCTTTGGAAATGCAATATTTATTCCTGCTTTGAAGTTCAGCTGGTGTAGATAAACACATTACAGCTGTTTTCAGAGGGATTCTGAATCAACTTACCCCTACTCATTGAAGCCTACCATTTGTTGGTTTGCAATGGAAAAAGAATGTAGCTGGGTGGTTTAGGGAACTGTGGGACTAGCAAAGGACTCCCTGACAAAGGGAGCCTGGAAGTACAAGACTCCCTCATCCACCTTTACAGGATACATTTTCAAAACATGGATGGGAAAAGGAGCTATTAGACCAATGGATATGAACCACTTTGACCTGTTTTTAACTTATACTCTCATGTCAGATGTGATAAGTAAACTGAAGAGTCTTTCCAAAGTGGCTGATTGCGAGGCCATCCACAGGAAATAATCAGGAGAGCCGGTTGCTCAACACATAACCCTGAGTTATAACAACTCTTGTACAGAGCAATGAATTAGGAGAAAGGAATTAAAATACATCTTCTATTGTCTTATAATTGAAGCAGATGTCTTCTTGTAACTCACAAGAGGGATCTAAATTATCTGATAGCCCATTATGGCTCTGTAATCCTGACATTGTGTTCCATAGAAGACGGTTTTCCTTTGACTTACCAGAATAACTATTCCATTCCTCAGTGGTCCCATGGTCTGCACTGTTTCTCTGTCATCATCATTCCGATATTCCCACTCCACACCCATGTCAATAAATGTTTTAGAGTCTGGCACATAGTTGTCTTCACTCAGAATGAATTTCCCCGTCTCACGATTTTTAATAGCTAGGAACAGCATAAGAAAAGTGATAAAATACAAGGAGGTTTGGCAGAGTAGGCCAGTATGCATGTTCTCTCTGTTCCCTCACAGGTTTGGAAAGACTTTTTCAGGTGTTTCATTGAACTGCCAATGCTTTTCTGCTCAGCTCCAGAAACATCAATTGTCCTTTATTTTCCCTTTTTCATAGCCTGCCTTGCCAGAGAAATGAGGCCAGAGCGGCTGCACTGTGGGGGTCCAGCTGCCTGCTCCCAGCTAACAACTTCTGAATCCACTGGCCAAATCTGAGCCAATTTGAGAGCCAGTGGGGGGCCCAGGACTATTCAGCTCTTTCATATGTTGTAAGGCAGCTCAGGGGGCTGTTACTGCTCCATCAGAGAAAGGCTACTGGGCTAACCCCCAGCAGGTCCCCACAGCAAGAGAGAGACACTAGAAACAGTATTAATTCTCCTGCTTAGATCCAGTCCTGACACAGACACAGCCCTGTTAAGCTCCTGCTGCTTTGCAGGCACCTGCCACTGCACACAGAGCCTGGTTCTCTGCCCCAGCTCCCATCAGTGCTCCATCCTTCACCTGGAGAGAATTCAGCCACCTTTGTATTAGGACAGGTTTTCAACTGAGATGGAAAATTTGCCCTCCTCATTAAAAGAAGCAGGGACTGTTTGTTACTTAACACCAGATTAATTCCATTCTCTCTCTAGCAGCTACCTGAGCATCCTGTTCCCTCAGCACTGGCCTCAACAGCAAGTGAGCTGTTCATGTCCCCTGCACAGCACTCACCCCACTTCAACAGACCTTGCCTGAACTTGCAGCAAGGCAAGAATTCACTGGTGAGAAGCTGGGATGACTCAAGATACAATCAGCATTGCAAATCTACTTCTAATTAATAGCAGCCTACTAGACACTGCTTCCCATTGATTAGGGGACATGGGCAGGAGCAGATTTCTATTACCTCCTAAGGTGCTGGACTGATTTGGCAGCCTCATGTCAGTACTGTTAGTAATGGGGCAGAGTCTGAAAGAGATTTGGATATAGCTTGGAAGTGATTGAGGATGGGAAGCACGTTATGAAAGATGCACACAAAGACCACAGAATCAGAGAATGGGTTGGGTTGGGGGGAACCTTAAAGATCATCTAGTTCCAACCTCCATAAGACGACAATGCATTGCATCCCATAAAGTAACTCAGTGCCTCTTCCAGCAGCTTTCACACATGCAGGTACCAACCATAGAGAGATCTGGGACACCAGGGAGTGCAGCACAGGGAAATCAAATTGCCACACAAGTTTCCTAATTTAGCATACTTAAAGAAGGTAGGTGGTATGGGAGTATAATGGGTAAACAAATGCACAAACACGTTGTCAGGCTCCAGAGACAAAAGTAAAGAACAGGAAAAATTATTCTGACTGAAAACTTTTCTACTTATTACTTACCAAGATTATGAGTGGTGGCATCTGTTTCCTGTATAAGTAAATGTCTTGCACCAGCAGGAATTTCAAACATCTTAACGTGCCCTACAATGTAGCATTTGAAAAGATAACACTGGGTTAGTATGCCACAAACAGGAAGGGTCTGTTTTAGGATTTTAAATAAATCTTAGAGTGCATTACAACAAGCTAATCCAGCATAATTCCCATTTCTATTTCTGTGCTAGGTGATGGAACATAACAGGGACAAAGGGCTTTGGGTCAGTAGATGCCTGAAGTATCATCAACAGACTTTGCTTCAGACTAAAATGGGCTTTGAGTGCCATATGCACCCACAGACCATGCACTCCCTGTCTGACAGTGAGTGATGATGACATATTACTGCAGCACTCCAGTGATTTGGACAGAGCAGGAGGGTGACAGCAGCACCAGTAAGGCCACAGATCTCCAGCAAGGGAAACCTATGCATGCACAGGCCCTGGTATCAGCAGCTTTAACTGATCACTGCACTGAAACCTTATTTCCAAATTCTAAACACATCTGGAAGTAAGTCCAGATTGTTTATGGGAATTAATGATGCTGAAAATTATTTGTAATTTCCCTGGTACTTTCCATGAAACAGAAGAGATCAATTAAAAATACCCTGAATTCCCCAGGACAAACCACACTGAACACACTGACCTTGTTTCTTTGGAACTCTTGAAAATGTTCTTTTCACCACTTTGCAGTGGGAATTATCTCCTCCACAAACACCACACTTATCTTCCTGCTTTGTGGAACCTATGACCCTGTCACACCCAACTTTCTGTACACAAAAGAGAAAAACAGTCATTCTTATTTATTCACCCTTCAATTCAAATGAGCCTTCACTTCATGTATCAAATCCCAGACTTCTGCTTCAGCAAAGCACTACACCTGGTAGTATTTTCCTGGAAGATCAACACCTGAACAGACTTTAATACTTTCAGTTCCTGTAGTAGCTGTCGATTGGAGGATTATATTTTTATATTATGCTTCACAGTGGTCCTCTTACTGCGGGAAAGCAGCACTGTTGAGGAAAAGCTCTTAAACCTCAGCTTATCTTAAGGCAGATGCTTAAATTCCAGGAGAATCAAGGCATCTATATGAGGATAAGAACCTCCACCAGGGCTTTGCTGGTCAGATAGTAATTCTGTTGAAAGATGACCTGACTTAGAGGAACTGTCATTGATTTTTTAAAAATAGCATGATCAAATATAGAGACAATGCACATCAGCCATGTCCTAACACCACTTTCCTTGAAAGCTGCTGTGTGCTCCTATTTCACTGTACATTCCACCCCCACTAAACCTCAGAAGGAAAAGCTTTCCTTGAAAGCTAATTGTAATCAATCATCTTAAAACACTGCATGGAATATTTTGGAATTGAGTCACATGCATGGCAACTGTGAATTTCACACGTAATATTGTGACAATAATCCTAATGAAATCTCCTTATTGTCCTAAGCGTTACTATACTTAGTCACTCTTGGAGAGGAACACTCAAGGTACAATTTAAGTTGTTTTCACAATAGTAAGCTCTGTTTCAGAGCCATCAAACACTCACCAAGCAGTCTCCCCTCACACAGATGCTGTAAGCATCCTTGTAGGAGCAGCGGGTCCCATCGTGTACCATCCTTTTCATATACACCACATCCCCTGTCTCCTTTGATTCGCAATACAGGTGGCACCTCTCCTTAGCTGAAAAAGAAAATGACCCAAATTGTGCATGTTCAGCTCTCACAGTTTAATTGCTCTTGTTGTGAACAGCACTCTCAGCAGCATTAGCTCTCTCTTCTTCTTTGCACACATCATGCAACACAACGTGGTACCCCATAAATTATTGATGCTGATCCCCTTTCAGAGGTTCTGTGATCATTTCGAAACTGCTGAATCACAAAGCACCCGTATGTCAGCATGAGGAGACAGACTTAAAAATAACACATCATTGACTCGTTGGGGGGGAAAATCTATTTAATCCTTTGCAGATGACACAATCTGGCAGAGGATCCCTCAGTCTGCCTCTACCTGTGAGAGATGCAGGTTTCTCCCGCGCTGCACTTAAATCTGAAAGAAAGTCAAAGTAGTTTTACCACTAAAAGCAGCTGTTTGACAATGAGTGAACCTGGCATCCAAAATTTCTTCAGAGACAGCTGGGCCATAGCATTTCCTCCTGACCATGAAGTTAATTTTCTCTCATGCTTGTCTTTATATTTAAGAAAATTTAAACCATTAAACAAGACGAGATATCAAGAAGATTCGGACAAAACCCAATTTTTTACTGCTAACACATGCACAAACAGCCAGACAAGTGGTATTTTCTCTAATTTGTTCCAAAGAGCTAAGAACAAAAAACAAATCTGAAAATGACTAGTCAGTGGCTGAATAAAATTGTATTCCACTAGTGTATTTCATTTTATCCGTTTCTCATACTGTCCCCAGCCCAATAATAGGATTCACTATGCTTTCTTTGGCACTGAAGAGGAGATGGTCTTTCTGTTAGACGAAACAAATAGAAATTCTGCTATTTTAACAGGATTAAAAGCTGGGACATTTTCCCACCATTTAAAACCATAATGACCTTTCCATTATAGCAGCTCAATTGAAATAAATCTTCACAGGCCCTTTGCTTTCTTCCCGTGTACAGTTCCATGTCCTCTGCCCTCTATTTATAAAGTCCTTGTATTGCTGTTGATGTCCTCCAGGCCACTGAGTATTGCTATATCAGAGACCTTTGTTACTGCTTCTAAACAATGCAGAGAT
>VYZS01098406.1:22072-81058 GCA_013400695.1 Neodrepanis coruscans
GTGACACTAAAAATGTAGGGTCTAGTCTATTAAAATAGGTACTTTACTTCTTTTGTGCAAATTCTTAATAGGAGACTATGAAGATTATAATAGTGACAGACCTAATCTATTTGCATATATTAGAAATATTAAATTATGCACAAGACATAGATGTGTATACACCAGTCCCCTGGTATGTACCCACCCCCACCCCACACATACCACACATTCACTGCACATGATTAAATGAAAGTATCAGCAGGTCTGAGTTGGTGCCAACAACTCTGTACAAGGGCTTTATTTTAGAGATTGTTCCGTTCCCACTGCTCCATGGGAACAATAAATGTGCAAGTGCTGTTAAATTAGACCCCTGTTAATTGCAAAGAATTATTTTCTTCCTATTCACTGTTGTTGAGCATAGAAGAGGTGCAGGAGCATGGATGTGATGGTGTGCCTGTCCATTCCCTGCTCCCCATGAGATTCCTTCTCATTTAATTGAGGCTGGGAGCTGATCTCCAATGTCACTCTGCTGCCCTGGCAGATGCACAACACAGGGAGGCTGTAAGCACAGGGGGAAATGAGGAGATGGGGAGCTCAGAGGGCTTGGAGCAGGAGAGAGGCACAATGGGGCTTTGGGAAGCTCAGGCACACACTGGGGTGTATCCCAGCTCGGTGGCTTTTCTCTGTCCACAGCATGAGGTGCTTCTCTCTTTTCCCATCTCATTCTCAACGTGTCAGACACACCCAGCTGAGCTACATGTGAAGTGTATGGATTTATGCCACTTCTGAGCCGTGGCTGCACAAAATATATCACTGATATGCCTTATCTTTACAAAAGGGAGTTTTAAATAGATGAGAGTTCAAGCACAAGCCACCCTCTGGCCTTGTTTTCTCACAAAAGCTGTTCCCTCTAATAACCCTGCAGAGGTAAATGTAACTCGAGGTGTCTGCAGTTATACCATAGACATATGGGAAGCCAGCAGTGCCCAGGGATCAGTGCTCAGACATCAGTGAGCAGGTTTCTGACCCAGAAGCCATTGAATTTAATAGAAAAAAATCTGATGAGCTTCAGTGGTCTTTGCAGCAGACTTCTCCAAAGGCTAAAGCAGAAGGTCCTGCAGGCCACAGCATTCAACCCTTCACTCTGTGCCAGCAAAGCTATTTCACAAAATTAAGCTGTGAGTCTGTGTCTGTGACCTTGAAAATCCCAGACTGACCAAGATGGCATGAAAAGAATGAGGGAACCCTGAGAACTATTTAGGAAGAAAGTCAGGCAAATTAATTACAAGGAATTTGCTATTAATTTCTGGCAGAGTATCCTCTCTCTGGAATGCAAAATGATTCACCCAAAATAACCCTTCCCCCCCAGCAATGGATTCTGGGGTGAAAACAGAGTGGGTGCACAGTACCTGCCCCTTGCCAGGCCAACTCTACCCTCAAGGACTTGTCATTCAAGTGAAGTGACAGGGTTTAAAAGGGTTTAAAAAGAGCAAGCAGCTCACACTGCTTGTTCAGCAAGTGGAGACTCACTGCCCTCTGCGTTTTTGTTTTCCAAAACATCTTCTCAGTGTGTTTTCTGGCAACAGCAAACATGACCCAAATCAACCAGCTGCACTTTAATTGACAGTTAAGCCAAACCATTAACAAAAACAGGAACATTTTTGTTCTAAGAGGTGCCAAGGTGCCAGAACATCAGCTTGACCATGCTGGTGGAGACCCAGCACCTGCTTACAGCAGTGCCAGCAGTGTTTGCAGGAAGACATAAGAACAAACCAGATCCTTTTCTCAGAATATTCTCCCAATTCCTTGTAAATTGCAGCTTGGGGACTTCCGAAGTCATGGCAGGAACTTGTGTTTAGCAGCTCTTAATGGATTGTAGAACTGTAAAGAAATTTTCTAAATAATTTCTAAAACTTTCTGGCAGCTGAAACTTCCTGTGGCAGTGAATTCCAGGACAATTAGATGCTGTGTGGAAAAGTACTTCCTCTTATTTGTTTTTAATCTGCCACATGATAATTTTGATATTCCTGGGCTTAGGAACATCATAGTCATTCCATGTTCAGTCGCTCTGTGCCACTCACAATTCTGTAACTCTCTGTTTAATCTAAATCCTTGCTTTTTCAGGGTGAAAAATCTTGGTTTATCCAAACTCTCCTCATCCAATAGTCATTGTCTATGTTTGCTTTATTTTGGCCTTTCTGAGTTCAACAGTAGCTTTTTAGCAGCGTGGGCAGCAGTGAGCTGGGCACAACCTGAGCTGCTCTGTCCGAGTATTCAAAATGCAGACACACTGCAGATACACAGAGACAGATGAGTGTTCTCCATCCCTGTCCTGATAGTCACTGAACTGATGTTTTCCTAAAGCTATCCCCAACTCCCAACTTTCCTCTTCAGGGCCCACCTTGTGTACAGACCCACACAGACACACATTCACCAGTTTTTAGCTCCATATCCATTGCTGGCATTAATTAACACCAAACTTCCTTTGCCCTCTTCAGTCCCTTGTCACATGGTCCTTCTGCAGCTCTCACAGTGGATCACCTTATTTTAATTAGCCTCAGTAATTCTGTCACCTCATTTGGTCCCTTTCCCTGCTCACACCCATGTCCAGGAGGAACCACTCTCATGGAACACATCTTCCCATGCAAAATCATTCCCTTTTATCTCATGATGACTCCATTTAAGACCTGCCATTGGGGAACAGGGCCCAGATTCATTTCAAAATCCAAGTACATTGTATGAATTAGATCATACACTGATACTCACTGATCCCTCCAAACAACTCAACTGATTTGGGAGGCGTGATTTCCCTGGGAGGAGTTTTACCTGTCCCTATAGAATCTTTATCCACATTTGCAACAGATTTCGGCATTCATAGGAAAAGGGGCTGCTCACCATCCACATGTTCATAGGGGAGCCAGTGGTGTTTCGTGTTCTGGTACTCAAAGTAAGGGTCCCACTGCCTGCACTGCTCCTCTCTGAAGTCCTCAAAGTCCTTGGGACAGTCCTGTGTGTTGCAGAGCTGGAACTCATAGCTCGGCCCCACACACGTGCGGCCTCCGTTGGCAGGACTACAGTGGGGAGAGAAATCTGTGGTTAGTTCTGCCATTAATGCAGGAATCGAGTGTCTACCAAATCTTTTGAGGAGCAACTTAATTCCCAGTCATGTCAGAAGGCACTTGAAGCCACTGGTGTATTTCTGATATGGAAAACATATATTTCTTTCAAAACCTGTCATCACCATTTAGCTCATAAAAAGCAATTTCAGCAAGCAGAGGCTCAAATCACTTGAAAAAGGCAAGAAAAGCCATTTTCTTGGTGTAGCCAGGAAAGGAAATATAAGAAGATGAAGCAACTCATTCACACTCACCCCTAAGCCAGCAAAAAACCCAGAACAGCCCAGCTCTGCTGTGTCCCCAGATCACTGTCACATATGGCAACACAGAGCTCAGAAGCTGCAGCTGGGTTTGCACCCTCTTCCAGGCAACACAGAAAATATTTTCAATAGTACATTAGGCTTTTCCTACATGAAAATAGATTTTACAACTAAAACTGTGCCTTACACTTATAAAGGTCACTTTCATGTTGCCAATGTAATAAAGGCTGAAATGAGAACTGGCAAATTTTTTCTTAACAATTTCCATTGGAAAATGCTGCATTGTAAAACCTGCTTTTTTAAAAAAAAAAAATCAATGATAAGATAATTTTTAACACCAGTCAAGTTCAATAGCTTTATCAGCACAAACTGAGAAATTCAATGTTAAAAATATTCTGTCTGGTAAAATCATTTAATTCCAACAGTTGTTTCAGTTCTTGCTATTAGGACCTTGACAATTTATGATACCATACTAAGATAGCAATAATTACACATTTCATATAATTTGTATATGCCAATCCGTATTAAATATATTTTACTCGCAGTGTTACTGAAATTGAATCATTCTGCATTATCTAGATGACCCACATGTAAGTTACTGAAGCAAAACAATCCAAAATTCCTAAAATTAACTTTGGGGAAAGGTTCTGATCTCTGGAGCTTTGTTCCAACTTGGAATGAGAACAATTTGAAAATATTTTAAGACCTTCTTGTTGAAATATCCTAAAAGGTAGAGTAAAAATAACTTTTTTTTAAAATCCAGAAAATCATCACCATTATTTCATACTCACATATTAAAACAAGATAAATATAGGGTCCTAAACTTTTACTTAAGTTTTATGCAGTAGTGAATTAGCACTTTCAAGATCCTTGTAACTGCATAACCAGTTTAAAAGATGGATAAGCTGAGAAATAAAGATGATTCATCACTTGCTAAGGGCCAAAAGTAGGATTTGTGACAATGTATATAGGTCAGATTTAACAAGAACCACTCAACATCCTTTACTGCAGTCCTGCACTGGTGATGCAGCAAGGACTCTCATCATTCAGTCACTGCACATCAGTAAAGCACGAGGGGGTGTGTGCACTCACTGGGGGTTGTCACACTGCCGTGTCCTGTACTTCACCCCGGTGCCACAGGTGCGAGAACAAGAGCCAAACTTACTCCATGCCCCCCAGTGCCCATCCTGCTTCAGGATGTCTGGAGTGAGCCAGATGCAGTGACCTTTAAAACAGTGCTGAAAGAGAAAATCAGATGTCAAAACGATTAGGTGATTAAATTATATGGTACCACAGATTTCATTTTAGGCACAAATTCTGAATAGTGGGGTTTTTTTTTTCAGCTTTCCAGCAGAAAGTAGCAAGACTCACTGTCAGATGATCCCAAACTCACTCAGGTTTTATAAGCTTCCACATCCAGTATGCACATATCCATGCTTGTGGGAGTCAAGCTTCCCAAGTTTTTTAAACTGCTCTCAGTGTTACATTCCCTCTTTACCTCTCTGTAGGAGGGATTTCAACAGAACCAGTGCAGGTTCATCTAAGGGAAATGGCAGAATTCCAAATCTTGGAGGCTAACAGTAAAATTCTGCCTCTGCCACTGCATGCAGCTGCTCCAGGCAGGGCCAGCAAGAGCTCTGGCCACAGGACTGTCCTGCCCAACCACTCCCAACTCCACACACATATTCCTGCAATAAATGTGATCAGTAAAGTGGCACGAAATTAAAACCAGCTCACATTTTAGACACTAGTGCTGTTAAATAAAAAAACCCTTGCAGTCTCCCTGGAGATCTCATAGTAAATCTAAATACCAGGAGCATTCCTTAGGGAGCAGTCCCACTGCTGCACAATTCATCAGGCTTTCTCTTTTCTTTTACCTCATTTTTAATAGAATCATTCTACATCTGTGGAAACACAAAATTTGCTAGATTCCCCAAACCTATAAGGTATGTACACATTTCTTTGAGAGCCTTCATAGCTCCAGTACTGATGTCTACTGTTTCTTCTGCTAAAGAAACCTGTCAAGGCCTTTCCACCAATTTCTCCAGTCCCTAATCAAGGAATTTATTCTTCAGCTGAAGTCAGAGTGAATTCTCCTCAAGGATACAGATTCTAGCCCTTTCTACTATTATTTCTGCTTTCATAAAAGTTTACTGATGAAGTGTGGGTGCTGGAAAATATATTCCAGCCCAACAAACCCATCCCAAAGCCTGAGACTGTCGCAGTTTGTCTGCGTTCACGGTTGCTGTCGGGATGAGAGCTCTGGCTCAGGAGCACAGATGGCTGCAACAACAAGTGAAATCAGTCACTTACTTTCCTTAACATTCAAGTCAACAACAACATTTTACACAGCTTAACAAGCCCTGGAACGCAGGAATTTGGCAGGCTGCACAAGCCAAGCATATGGCTAAATGCATGCTGCCAGCAAAAACAAAATCAGAAGATATATAACAGGAGAGCGTTCCTGAGCATAGAGCGATTAGTGATCTGGAAGGCAAATTTAAAAGTGACAGATAATCATTAATAATGCTGAATTTAAAGAGAGAATCATTAGTAAAATGGTGACAAGGCACAGCTTACTGACTCGCTAATCTGCTCAGTGACTGGCTCTTTATTCATGCAATTTATTTTGGTGCTGATTTGGTTGGACAAGGAGTAGAAGAGAGAGTAGAAATTAGGTTTCAACTATTTTTTTTTTCTTTGTCATGTCTTCAGATATTCAAAGTCAAAACCTATGAAATAGATGAGTTACCACAAAGCCAATTATACCAATCCTGCTCCAGAGCTGTAATGGGCATATTTTTCTTAGCTGTTTGACAGAACAAGAAATAATTCAGCAAAGCATGAAAGAAATGCAAAATGCTAATATGTCCTTTGCTTTTTTTTTTTTCATTTTGAAGCTCAGGTCTGCATCCTTCAGGGACTGTTTGCTTATAGATTTAGAGAGGTTTGATTGAACAAACAGTTTGAATCGTGGGGCCTCATGTAGTCATGGGACCATTCAGAGATGTGGGGGGAGCTGGCAACACATCAGCTTTTCAGTACAAATTTCAGCTGGGCTTGGATGCAGATGTGAAGTGACAGTTCCTGATCTGTGCTTGCTCACACATCCTCTTGTCAGGGTGCTGCATGCCTCAGGTGTAAGTCGCACAGCAGTCCCCAAATCCACTTCAAGAGTCATATAGCCTTTGTTCATTATGTGATGATCCAGAATCCAGTGCTTGGACTCATGGAGGAGACACTGAGTTTCCCAATCTCTTTTCCCTGTTTTAGCCAGGAATAGCAGGATGTGGGTTTGCAACAACCACTAATAAACCCACTTTGTGACATTGAGGCTGATCCCTGAACTGGAAGGCAAATATGGAAAAGTGTTACTGACTTTGCTCCATAAAGGAAAGAGCAGCCCTGATTTTTACTGGAGATGCTGGTCAGATGCTGATTGTTGGGAAGCTGAGGCAGAGCTATTAGGAGAGAAGCATTTGTGTGATATGAGTCATCCCCAGCTCTGCCTTTTTTTTTGTGGATTAGAAGAAAGGAGCCTACAGAAAGCAAAATGATTCACAAATGAACCTTACTCTGTGCAGACCCATGCAAGAAACTGGCAAGAAGGTAAAACCAGAGACAGAGCAATCTCCAGGGTAATAAAGAAGTTAAAGCCAACCCTTCCTATTTCTACTACATTAAATACATAACGAGGTGGAAAAGAGCCAATTTCAAGCACTATTCCCTTCATAAACAGATGTATTCACTTAAAAAGTGAGGCATATTAAAGCAATATTTTTATTTTTTCTTTAATGAAAAAAAATGGTAAATGCAAATTGTTTACTTAGTGGAAGGCAAGATGATTTCTTGCTGTTTCGCCTGTTTTTCTGGCAAACAGGACAGTCCAAAACAAGTGCAATTTCCAGGAGAGGAAGCTTAAATTTCTTGCAGTAAAACATTCCACTGCTGTTTTCAGCAGTTCTTTGAAACAACTGCTGTGGAAGCCAAAGAAAGAGCCAGTGTGTTCCTGTGGGCTTAACACATCTGCAAGTCAATTTTCCAAGAAAAGACCTGAAGATCTTCCATGGGTATCTCTAACTGCTTGGGCAGTCCTATCTCCTCACTTGACACCCCAGTTATGCACCAGGTAACCCCTCCTGCTGCACCACAGCTGGTGGCCCTCAGCTCTCCCCACTCTCCTGAGGTCCTGTGAGGAGAGGGTTACTTATTTATTTGTATTCCCCATCACACACAGGCTCTGCTCCATCTGTTTGAGAATAATTAGTTGCATGGGATGAACTGAAAGCTCCAACATTAAGGACTACTCTGAGCCAGTAAAAGTTTCTTCGGTGGAGAATCAAGTATTCTCCCTGTTTCTGTGGTGACTAACACAGCACACACTCACCCATCTGTCTCCTGTCTCCAAGAGAAGCTGAGGTCAGCTTTCTCAGTGGGAAATTATCTGGATTGCTTTGAGTACACATTAGTGTTTTCAGAAACCTTTTTTCTCGGTCCATTTTTCTCCCCAGTAATATCTATTTATTTCAATATTTAATCGTTCCCTTCCTTTCCTGACAGAGCGAAAAAAAAATCATTCCAAGTTTGAGTCAGATCATCTCATTAGCACAGTGAAGGCAAAGAGAAGACCTGCTAGGTTTGTGCTGGATCCTTGGCACATAAACCAGATCCAAGAGCAACATCAGCTTGGTTGGCAGGGGCAGGTACTAGGCTCTTACCTCTCTCCAAGAAAACAAAAAAAAGAGGATCAGGTGGTACAAACCTTGGTGTTAAGTCCCTGCAGCAAGCAGATGGATATCCTTGCATGAATGACTCTGGGTTTTTATTTCTACCCTGTGGAGAGCAGTTCGCTACTTCAGCCGATATAAATGTCTCCCCAGAAGAGTAATATTTTTAAAAAATGGAATAATAAAAACTGATGATATATTTCTGAAGGTTGCCTGGATTCAGAAGCCTGAGGCTAATGGCGGAGCCAACAGAAGTGTGCACAAGGAAATAAATTATCATCTGAACACATATGTTTTCTTTCAATCTACAGAATGCTGGGCAGAGTGAAGCTTTGCACAGTTACATCTCATCTGCATGGTTTGCTGCAGCAATTTATGGAGTGTTGTTGACTACATATGAAGACTCTGACCCTCTGTGTGCTTAACTTTACACATCAGAGTTATTTCATGGAAGTTAAAGTGACTGTTGCAAGTTGTTGCATCATTGAAGCTTCACAAAATTGACAGAATCTTCCCTCTTGCTATGGTAAACACAATCCAGTTTTAAAAAAATCAAGCTGGGAGCAATAAAAAAACCATTGTCTTCTTTAGGAAGCTGTCAAAAGAGTAGTTTTCTTCTCTGGTTGGGAAGCTCCAAGAGAATACTTTATTTTTTTATCTTCAAAGCCGGCAAATTATTAATTTGCTGCCAATGAACATCATGGCTGTTCAATACCTCCATTTGAATGAGGAGACTTCTTAAAAAGGCTTTGGAATGGCAGAATATCACTCTTTTGGCAACTTGTTTCATATAACCACATGCACTGAAGAGCTTACATACATCTACATACATTTGCTTAATTATATACTTAAATGTATAAATACATACACACATATAGACAGCATTGGAAAGTCAAATGTTCCCTTTCTAAAGGTCAGTGTCTGGGTCCAGGACAATTCTGAGTGTGCAGTAACACAGCCCTTATCAGTGTGATTCCAAAAATGTGCTGCAGATCTTGTGCCTCCCATATGGGTGTCCTTGCCCCTTGACCATCAGTTAGGAGGGAGGCAGCTGGACTGGGTTCTCCTCAACAGCATCTGCTAAGTTGGGCAGCAGTTATCAGTTATCTGAACACCAGCCTTAGGTGAGAACCATCCACCCACCACACGCCGTGTTCATCTCCCAAACACCGCTTTCAGTTCTGGCATCCAGTCCCCCTCAGCTGCAGCAAAGCCAGGATGTTTCTTTGACACATCAGCAGTGTTGTGATTGGTTTGAGCTTAAAATAGGCCCTGGGAATTAGTGGTACGAAATCATGAAAACTGCAAGTCTCTAAAGTGGGAAACAAATGGATCTTTTTGAATCAACATCTTTAATTGCTTATGTTTCTGTTCTTTTCTTTTCTGGCGTTATTCCAAAGAAAACGGTGGATCAAGTTTGAAATTATTTTCTTCTTCCTCATGTGCTGATGAGGTGTCATGGGAGATATACCTGAAAGGAGACTGCCCCACTGCAACTTTGGGCAATAAATGCATTTTACCCTTTCAGGTAAGAGCCTCTGGTATTGTCCAGATCAGTGAAGAGAGTGAACAGGGGGAAGGCAAAATCAAAAGCAGAGATGAAAAGGAAAGGAAGAGATGGAAAAGCATTGATCTGATGTGCCTGTACTAAAAACACTAACAACTAATAAATACACTGGTCAAATGTTGAGCTCAGATGTATAACCTTCATAGCTTATGATATTTAAAAAAACCCCAAATATTTAGCTCAGACTGCTGAGCCTTATCTAACAAAATGATTTTCACTTTACAACATTTTCTCAGGTTCTTCTGGAAGGTGGCAGCAAGTTTATTTATCAAAAAACTGGGACAGCTCCCTAGAGAATAAAACAGTCATAGTTCTATCATCTACTGAAACTTCAGAATGTGCACATACTCTCTTGCATCTCTGCTGAGCTCAAAAGCCTGGCTGTCTGCACAGCTTGCTGAAGCCTTGGATCCCAAGTTCCAGTCCAAAGAAAATTTTTACAGCTGAGTTGCATAATATCCTGACAAACTGTTTATAATGGAAGCACTGACAGATCCTTAACTGTAGGCTTGCAAATTCCTATTTTCTTCTCATTTCTGTTCAAATACTAATATGAATGAATGATTTGGGGAAGAGGGTGATGCAACAGAATGGAATATAACTGTATTTTGGAGGGGAGGGGGCTGTGTGTTCATGAATATTTTTAATGCAAAAATCAAGTTAAAGAAAAGTGAATTCAAAGAAGCTCTCTAAGATTTTGGATTGTAACCTTAACTATATATATAATTTTTTAAAATAAGAAACAAAGCTGTAATAACAGGAATAATTTAAAGACGAGAAAACCAGAAGGGAGTGGTTTATACAGAGCATGACTTGCTGGGGAACTAATTTAACAACATTTTCATAAAAAAGACTTTTCAAACCATAACAGCAGCTGCTAATACAGTTCATTTATCACATAAATGATGTCATCCATTGGATTATAAAAAAATCTTTCCAAGTAGCGACATCTTCCTCTCCCCCTCAGTCACTGCATCCAAAGCCCAGGGAAGCCAGAATTTTTTTCAGCAGACTTCAAAGGACTTGGAGTTCAGATCCACTATGAGCACAGTGTGATCTCCACAGAGGATAACTGAAGCCTGGAGCAGGTCCAGCGTGGTGGCTGAGAGGTCAGAGCTGTCTGAGCCTTCACCACCTGAAACAGTCCCTCCACAGTTCCTCATATCTCCCTTGACTATCATCAAATCAGCAAATCCACCTCCTTAAATCTGCCCTTCTCTCCTCATGCTCCCTCTCTGCCATTGTGTTGGTTCTGTCTAGCTGGTACCCAACACCCACATCCATCCTTTTCCTCAGGGAATCTACAGCAGCCTTAGCTTGGCTGTCATCTCCAGGCCCTCGCTGCTCTCTGCACTGGGATACAAGCACGACTCTATGACCTCAAAAAAGCCACAGGACAGTGGAAAATTACCCATTTTTGACTCTGCTACCAAGATCTACCAAAAAGCCCAGGGCCATGAGTTGCCTGAGGATGGAGTTTGATGATCACAGCGTGGCCATGCAGGACACACCAACCCTCGTCCCAGAATACTCCTCTCACACTGCCCAACGCTTCATGTCCACTCATGAGTTTGCCCCGTGTCTTAGCAATGTTCAGGTCCTCAACACAGGTTCTTCTCTTGAAAGGGTACATGCAGCACCCACTCTCACCTTTCCTGGAGCACACATGGTCCCGTCCAGCGGAGGCCCTTTCTTGGTTTTGCAGAAATAGGGGTTCTCAGGGTGGCTACACCACAGTTGCTTGCAGGGATCGAATGTGCGGAACTGAAAAGGGACAAAAATCAGAGTGGATGGTGCTTTGAGAGAGCTCCCAATGGAAAGTGCAACAGAAGCTGCAGTTGCAGTGACTCTGAAGTGAGAGCCCACCTGCATGGTGGAATAAAGTGGAGCAAAAATAGTTTTACACTAATGACCAAAGGTTGACTGAGACAGGGGGAAGCCAATTTCCCCAGACAGTAAGACACAGGCTGCCTTTTCTTACAGCTTCTGCAAAAGGTCCTGCTTCATTTGGCAAACAAAGCAAAAAAATCCTTGAGCACCCACAAGAGACAGAAATGAACTGCTCAGAATGTAGTTCAGGTGTTGTAATCACCTTCTTAGGAGGATGAAAATTTGAGATCAGGACCCTGATCCATTGAATAAATCATCATTTTTCTTACAATGCAAAGGCCTCTATAGGAGAGGATGAGAACCACACACCACAAAACATAATAAAACATGGACATGCTTTTGCCTATTCTGAACAAAGAATACTAGAATTCCTCCATCTCCCAGGCTCTGGAGAATGGGCATAAGAAAAGATCCTCTTTGGCTGGGACATTCTTCCAAGCTGACATCAGTGGCAATTGTGTCAAGACACAAAACTAGAGCTGATGCTCTGAAGGTTCTCATCCATTATCTAGGGACTGCTTGGCACACATATTCCTGCAGATGGGAATGAAAGCTGAAATGTTATGTGTCAGCAGCTGCCACAATAGCTGAAAACATCTCTTTCCATTTAATGTTTTGCCCTACTTGAGGACCTGGAGGTGGGAGGCACAGCTCTGCTGCAAAAGACTCTCTTTTCTGAGGCCACTGAGAATTGCACTGATCTTGTCTTGCTTTAAATTTAGACTTTATCACTTCTTTTCCTCATACACAAGAGCCAACCATGTCATCAAGAGCTCTTGCAAGTTGCTTTACTCGCTGTTACGGTTATTTTCTCTTGCTAGGTATCAAAATGCATCACACTTTCCATAAAATTGGATCATAAAAACATGCTGCCCTGTGCTAGATGTGCCAGCAAATCCATCTCCTCCACATCTGGGTGGGAGTTTTGTAGCAAAATAACTAGCTGCCAGCAAAAGGAGCCTCAATAATGCAGCAAGTTTGTTTGCTAAAAGTCTACAGATATTCATGGAACTGCAGTTTAAAAAAAACCCAAACAAGATATATTTAAAATAACACATTTTTCAACATTCAGTTGTTAATCCTTGCTCACAGCTAAGTGGACACAACATCTTTCCTTGTGGGTTTCACTGCTCTGTCCCTAGTAAGGACATTTCAGAGACACTTAGAACCCTCCTGGATGAGAAAGAGCAGAAGGCAAAGTTAAGTACTCACAGCTGTGCACATCATGTAGCCCAAACCAAAATCGAACCGGCACTGCTCATTCATGGAGTAGTGAATTCCTGGCAGCTGTGGAAGGGAGGGCCAGTCATGTTCGAAGGGATCATCACGCAGACAATCATAGGAACTGCAACAGGCAAAAATTACAGTAACAGATGGGGCTGTGAGACTTGCACAGTGTTTGTGGTTTCATTGCCTTTTTGTTCCAAACAAAACAGAGCCTACAATTTCTGAGATGCTGTTCATGAAGAGCAGCTAGATTTGCAATTATGCTCACATTCACTTTATCATGTTGCATCCACCTTTAATGGATTCTATATATTTTTTTTTTTTCTGAATCCCCTCCTTTGTAATTTCCATTTAGCTTGCAGGTAAATTCCTGTCAGTCTCCAGGCTCCTTATGTGAAAGGAATCAAAGGAAGAATCCACGTGAGACCAAGAAGAAAAGAAAGTTTAATTAATTTTCCATTTGTGGAATTTCTTGCTGTCTGCAACTGTCTTTCAAGTAAAGTTTCAAAAGCAGAGGCCAGGGTAACCAGCCCAGAATATCACTAAGCCTGCAGTTCCCTTTGCCCTCACTGAGAAGCATCAACTCACTTACAGACTAAGTTTCCTTTCTGTGTGATGAACATGGAAGTTTCTTCTCTCCTCCTAAGGAGCAAGGACAGCCTGTCATGTGCTGGAATTACATCTGACAAAGTCATGTGGAGGACAGAGGACTGATGCCAGCACCACCAAATGGTTAACACAGCATAAGCACTGGTTAATTCACAAGACCAACACAGTCCACAGGATCTCTAAAATGTCTCAGGGTTATTTAACAGACATGAGGACACCATACACTAGTCCACTCTGGCAATCATTAAGGTAGCCTTGAAGACACCAATAGCTGAAAGCAGAATTTTGAGGTTAGATTTACTTCAAAGCAAACCATCATTTTGCTTTGTTATAAGACATTTTAAAAATAGTTGTATCTAAAAGAATGTAAAGCAGCCCTCTAGGCCAGATGATTTTTATTTAATGGCTAAAGCTCTGGAGGATCGAGTTAATTGAAACAATCGCGCTTCCCTCACAATATTTTTATTCCTTATTGCCACACCTATGATATCCAAAATAAAAAACATGCTGACAAAAAGACTGGCTCATGTTTACTTCATGTGTTTTGCTGCTGTTTTTTCCTACTCATTTTCAGCTTTGGCTGGTTTTCTGTACAACTTGCACATAACAAGGAGAAGGATTTTTTTTCCACAAGGAACAAAACCATAGTCAGAAACAATAGAGCATGTCAGGGAACCCCAGCACAGATCTAATGCCTAAAGCATCAGGTCCAAAAGGAAGGCAAGGGACATGGATGAAGCTGTTTAAACAACTTTTGCATTTAGGGTACTTAAAGGAAAATTAACAACTGAAGAACTAATTCTAGAACCGTGTTCTCCCTTTAGATATCTATTAAAGTTGAGGAAAGCACTGAGCACTTAAAGGGGAGATCTTCCTCTTTAAGCAATGCCATCTTATCATTGACAGGTATCACAAGCAACACATGGGCCTTGAAGCCAAATGTGGTATCTGTAAGGTAGACACNGGTACTTAAAGGAAAATTAACAACTGAAGAACTAATACTGAAGAACTAATTCTAGAACCGTGTTCTCCCTTTAGGTATCTATTAAAGTTGAGAAAAGCATTGAGCACTTAAAGGGGAGATCTTCCTCTTTAAGCAATGCCATCTTATCATTGACAGGTATCACAAGCAACACATGGGCCTTGAAGCCAAATGTGGTATCTGTAAGGTAGACACCATGCTGCTGGGTAGCAAAGACACTCCTCCAGCCAGAGGTTACAGCAGCAAGGGAGGAAAGTTAGCAGTGAGATCCATAATAGTGCCCTCTCACCACCCTTGAGGAGTGATGTACACTGTAAATGTACAGTGTGCACACTGCAAATGTCCAGAAAATGAACAAATGTACATGAAATGAGAATAATTTAAAACAGCCTCATATCAAATGAGACAAAAATCTCATTCCGAAACAGGATGGGCAAGGCGGAGGGGTGGTGGATTCCATGTTTGTAACAAAACCATAAAGCACAAATGCTGGACGCGGAGTTGTCCCGACACATTTCCTAATGCAAGGGGAGGGGGCTACTCAGCAGTTACTCACTGGAGGTAGCGGTTGAGCTCCTGCTGGCTGCAGCGGGACCAGTGGAAGCGGTGGAAGGCGGCCTGCACCAGGGGGGCCATGATGCTGCCCAGCCGCACCTCGTCCCCACATCTGTTCCCTTGGCCGTCGTGCTCCATTCCTAAACTGCCCCGCACAGGAGAGACACAGCACAGTTACACCCCAGCTGAACTCCCCGTGCCCAGGTGCTTCCACATCCCAAGTGTCACCAGAGGTTGATGGCAACAAGGTGCTGAAGTCTCTCACTGCCCTTGTCCAATGTGAGGATGGCATTGAAATAACAGGGTGAAGATAAAGGGCTGAAGTGGGAGTCTGGAGTAACTCCCACATGGAAGTCCTTGAGGGTATCGCCATGTCATTAGCCTAACCCACTTTCAAAAAAACTAAAAATGCCTTTTCAGGGCTTCTGTGAACATGCACATTTGTGAATTACTACAGCTAAATGAACCCATTTCTGAATTACTGAGCTAGTCCACCCTCCAGCAGTACTAACAGAAATTTACTCATGCTTCAATCTGGAACTATTCAGAAATTCGTTTAAATTCTAAAAAAAACAAAATTGTACCTTAGCTTAATTCAAAGTATTTTGCAACTGTAGACAAGAATAGTACATGGAAAAAAAGAGAGACAACACACTAGAAGCCAGTTTAGACAAGCAGCTGCTATTGCCCGGGAGCAATCCCACATTGTTTAAATGTGAAACAGCCTGGAAAGTGTTGGGTGCTTTCTAGAAAATTACCCTGAGTTAAAGATATTTTAAAATTTCTTTTTGGCTTTATTCTGAATCTATCTTCCTCTTTCCTTTGATAGGAAATGGCATTTTTTAATGAGTACTTTTGGACCAACACGGGCAATATCAAATCAACAGACTGTGTCTGAATGTGATTTGAGGGATTACAAACATTCTTCAGTGGTATGTTTTAAAGCTCATGCTGTATTCTTTTTAATCCTAATTCAAAAATTCTGGAATCAAATATCATCTGGGTATCAAATCTATGTCCCAGTCTAACTAGGATATGTTTACAGTGATTTCAAAAAATTTTGGTACTTTCTTGTTTAAAACCCTTAATAACAGATACAAAAGAAAAAAACCAAACAGAAACTGTTTGGAAAAAAAGATTTGGAAACTGTTGTTCTACTAAAGAGAAAATGGGAGTTCTCTGCTAATGGGTTTTCTCTGTGAACAGGGAACTAAAATGGGAGAAACCAAAGCTCTGACAACTGCTGCCCAGTCATTGGCTTTAATAACACCAATAAGTAAAATTATTGTATTTTTTATATGAAATAACAGTTGTAACTGCAGTGCTTGGCTCCTCACTTCTATACACTATTGTTTCCTTTATTAGCAGTAACATATACAGATGATGTGCTTATTTAGTACAGATTGTTTGCAAAAATCATGTGTTCCCCTGATTCAATGAATTCATATTTCATCATTATAAGTACTTTACATTACCACCAGGACACTACAATGCATTATTCAACCTACTCTCACAGCAGCTCTGGAAGATATTTTGGTATTAGTTCTTTTTTCCATTTGAAAATCCCAAAATATAAAGCTTATTTAAGACCATAAATGAAACTTAGCAAGAGCTGAGACCTGAAATCACAGCTAGCCCTGAATATTATTCCTTAACATCAACTGCATCTTGCCAATGTCATCAGTATTTTTCTGCACCAAAGACCTCTAAATGTACAACACAGATGTCCCACAGTTCCACTCACACATGTCCAGTTTCATGAGCCACCACAAATGCAGATGAAAAACCATCTTCATGGTTGAGAGTGCAGCTTCGGACAGGATGACACATCCCAGTGACTGGAGCATAACCTGTGAGAAACACCAAGTCTTTCAGACAACAGACAAGTATAGAGAGGCAATGTGGTGGCAAACCCTAGGGCAAACATCTGTCTTTTGTTGTGACACAAGAATAGCTGGAGTGCTCTTCTCAAGAGACCTCTTGCCCCCAAACATTTAACAGTGTGCTCCCTCATCTACTAAACAGACAAAACCAGCCTGTTGAACAAATTAAAACTTCCTGGCTCACCAAGAAAACTCTTGTCACCTCCAGGACCATTCTGCTATTGCTTTTTGCAAATGCATGAGACAACAGAGGCAAAGGACACCACATGCTGCTGAGTTGCAGCTCAGGAGCAGCTCAGTGCAGTTCCAGCCCTCAGGGATTGTGTGAGCAAAGCCCCAGCCCTGTGTTGACAGCAGATCTGGCCAACTAAAAAGGAACAGGAAAGCTCTGAGACTTCTCCCCTCTGGTGAAAAACCTGATCTCACAGTAGGCAGAGCTCTGAAAACAGGAAAAAGTGGACGGCACTTGGCCTTGCTGTTCCAGACCTCTCCGTGACAATATTTCTTGGCAATTCAGTTGTAACACAGCAACAGCTTTGGAACTTTTTAAACACAAAATTTATTTTTTAGTCTGTGGGCATTTTCAGGGTTGTTTACACATGGATCCCACTTTCTTGGCTTCAGTAAGTGCCATAGAAACAATCCAGTAAATAATCAATACAAAAGGATAAAATAATAAGCGAAGGAGTTGCAACTGAAACCGGCCCTACACAAAGCTCTTGGGCAAAGAAAACACCAAAACTAAGCACAAGGTACACAATTAAACTTTGCATGAACTAGCCTTGCTCAGTGCTAAAGGCAAATGCAAAACAAACCTGGATGTACACCTCACCTTGCATGCCTGAGGGACCAAAATCCTGCCTCGTGAGAAAAATCGCGTGGTCGTGATACTCTGCGTGCCCAGTGTCAGGTTTCTGCTGCAAGTAGGCCCAGCGACACACGTTCTCCAGACTTTGTGAAGGATTCCCAATCTCTATCAGACTCATAGACTGCACACAGGCAGGAAAAAAAAAAAGCAAGAGTTATTTATTAAAAGCTTGGGCAATTTTTTTCCCAACTTTTTCGGGCATTTGACTAAACATCTAATTTTCATTACAAGTTCATTGTTAATAAAGAGACATTTACATTTCAGAAACAAATATTACTGGATGAAGAAAGAAAGAAAATAGCTAAAGTTTATGGTTGGATTAAAGGTGATTTCTGCATTTAATGAGATCTAAGACATAAAAAAGAAAAAAAAAGATATAAAAGAAGAGAAATGAAGAGCTGGGTATTTTAATGACTGTTGCTTCCAGTCTGGAGGTTTTGTGATGGAGCCCTCGCCCCTGTTGGAACCACAGCAGCTCTTGGCCAGTAGAGACTGACAGAGTGGGGGGAAGGCAATGCCTAATGGCCAAGGAGAGCAAATCACAACTGCAGGACAATTCTCTTTAACAAGAAAAAGTGAAGTATTTTATTTTCCAACTATTACATTTGCCTTTTTTTTAATCTTTTTTTTTTTTTGGTAGTACTTTTATAAGAATTCCCAGCTTATTCTACTTACTATTGTGCACTGCTATGACTTTAGAAAGCTTATTGTTTGTGGGATGCTATAAAATGTATGACTAATTGACCCGTCCCAGGCCTTCCAGGATTTTTAAGAACTACATATGTGAACTCTGGCTTTTCATTTGCAAAAGTTATATTACCATGACAACACTGTAATCATAACACAAACCACTACAGTTTAGATGCTATACTCTACTGCAAGTGTTTGCCATTCCAAAATACTTAATGTAGAGCAAAACCTAGCCTAGGCCAAAAATAAGAGAGAAGTAATATAATCTGTGTTTAAATACAGATGTATTTGACGTGTCCTCTAATTGAATACATGATGGAGCATACAGAATATTGACTACATGAAAAAGAAAATCCTCAAAGGGTTGTGGAAGAACAACTGGAATTGATAAAATAAGTATCTGCCAAACTGAGGTCTGATTCTGGCAAAACTAAGATATTAGAATGCTGCAAATGTTCAGAAAAACAAATTAATAAACCAAATAGAGGCACAGTTTGGATTCTGATACAACTGTGGAATGAAAAAGTTGAAATATAATCCTACTCTAGGTCATGCTGCTTCCAGCCACAATTCCCTTGGAAATTGAACTAATAACTGTATTTTAAATGGTGGGACACTTGTGGTGCCTTTATTGCATCTTTGTATATTTGTAAGAACAGACTTAAACAAACTTTGAGTCACTATTACAGGGCAAGATCCTGGCTCTTCAAGCAAAAATCCCAGTCAGTTAAACAGGGTTTGACCACTGCTGAGGTCTTTAATAACATCCATCAGTGGTAAACCAAAAACAAACAAGCAAACACAAACCCTATCTACATCATCCCCACTGTTCTCATCTCTCCAAAGCTGCACAAAAGAGATCAATTCCTTCAAGGAGTTCAGTGCAAGACCTGAAAAACAAAGATCTCCATAAAATGAAGCTGAAAAATCTCCAGTCATGTTCCTTATCTCACAGTGGCCTCCTTCTGTACATTCTACCAAATGAAAATCACTACATTTTATATGATGCATTGATTGGAAAACAAAAAAAGACACACTATCACACTGTGTAATTTGTTTAAGTTTATCCAATTATTTGTAAAGAAATCTCTGATCAAAACATTCATCTTAGTGTTTGTCTTCAAGCAAATGAAAGAAGGACCAACTGGTTAATGTGGGGTTTTGCATCCAACACAATGGGGAAATGAAGAAAAACCCTTTGGCATTGGAGGGGAAGCTGAGAACAAACAAGTCTATAAAATATGTCTCAGTTGACCCAATTTCTTTGCCAATGACAAAATTTTAACATCAGAAAAGTGGCACATAAAACTGAGCCTTGCTGCTCTTTAAGTTGGGAAACAAGGCAACCAGTAAGAAGTCAATTATTTTGAATGCCATGTGTTACACATGTAAATAGCAATTTGAGTTCCTGTGTCAGCCAGAAGAACTTCCAAAGACTGAGAGGAAAAACCCAATCTACCAGCTGAGTATTGAGTTCACTGAGCACTCAAGTCATCTGGCCCCTAATCCCTTGTATTTCCTCACTGTAATGCAGCAGCCTGAAAAGAGAAACCCACTTGATTTCTAGCAAATTTTCACCTGAACTCCCACTTTCCACAGTTTGTCAGGGAGTTTCAAATCAGAAAGGCTCCAACAGTACTAACAGCAAATACTGCATGGCCAGGGAATCATCAATCTGAGAGAGACAAGCAATTTCACTGTGCTGTGAAACTGCTCTGCCTGCAACCAAAGAACCATGTACACCACAGTCCTCTCCTGACAGAAGGCAACGGGATGTCCAGGGGAGGGAATTACAGGAGCACAAGTATAGAGCAGTGTTTCCCTCCAAATAACTTCCAAGGCTCCAGTGGTCTTTGAATCAGAGATTTCCTAAGCAAAACATGCCTTTATATTGCACTTTTATCAATTTTTTTCTGCTGCCTTGCTTTTACAGATAAATGCTGCTGTCCTGCAAGAGATGAGCTTAGAAAATCATGGGACCTGGCAGAGCTTGTTAGTAGACAGGGTAGATGTCATATGTTATGGAAGGATGTTGTCCAAAAAATTACTCTTGTAGAGATGTCAGATAACATTTGATAATATTTTCTGTTGTAAGTCAATGGGGAACTTTCATCAGACTCAGGATGTCCCTTATTAAATGGACAAAGCAAAAGGAGAAAGAGGAAAAGAGATGAGCTGCAGTAATAAGGATGTGCACATTAATAAGGATTGTAAGGTAAATTCCCTCTTTGTCACACTGCAAACAGGGGCCAGCAGGATGCACATGGAGAAGAGGTGTAGGTGTTACTGTTGGCCAGCAAAGGATCCACACTGCCAGGAACACGCAGGTCCTGCAGCTGGCTGGGAGCTCAGACCTGGCTGGGAAGGACCTCTTTCCAAACAGGACAGCAGGCCTGTGGAGAGCATTACTCAGCTGATCAGCAGGAACACTGCCAATGGAAAGAGAAACTTTCCCTCTCACAGCAAGAAAAGCAAAAAATCTGTGAACTGCTGATGGAAACAGATGGAGATGTTGGCCAAGAAGTGGAAAGGGCTCAGCTGGGAGAACATCCCCCAGGCAAGGAGACACCACAGAGGGTTATGAGGACAGTCTGCCCTAGAGAGTGAGCTGAGGCCCTTTCTCTGGGAAACTCAACACCTATCACTGCCCTCCATCTTCCTTCCTTTTTTTGATATTGCCTTCATCTCTCCTTTATTCCCTTGCTGCTTAGGTGGAACCAGCAGAAAACAAACTAAACAAAAATAAAAGACAACTGAGCTGCAGAAGAAGCAAAGCAGGGCAGTAAGAAATGACTGAAAGTCATTACAGAAGTCTTTGAGCCTTCTTTGCTACCTGTCTTGTCCTTTGGGAAGTTACCAGTGTGATGTTCAGTTTTCTTGTATGAAGACACTGAAGAACAAGTCATTCATGAGGCTGACTGGAAGGTCCTTCAAATACTTGTGGAGATTATTGGGCAAGTAAAAAATATGTAATTTTTTTTCTTGAACAATTTCAAAGTTATCTTAGAAGAAAACCACTAAGTTAGTCTATTTTCTACCCAAACCTTTCAAGACCCATGTGAAAGACACACTGGTATCAAACACAGAATGGCAACTCCCCTGAGTCAAACGTTTTATTTATCTGTATTAACATCACTGGGGACAACTCTGCAATGGTGTTGATGAGCAAGTACTCTGTGAAAGAACCTAAGAAATTTAGGCTGGTCTGAAGCTTGGGACCTTTCCTAACTCATCCATTAGGTGGTGCTCCAAGAGTACCAACGGAGAAGGCTTGCAGCTCTTCAGTAGCTCCAGAAGGAGCAAAAATACGTTTTAACAAGACAGGCTCCAAACTATGGTAGCAAAAGTTGGACCATGGCAGTGCACACATTCAGGAAACAGTTTAACATATGTCTTTCCCTTCTTGAATGTGTAAAGTCTCTGCAAAACACACTGTTTACATTGCTTCTACTTGGCACGTTTATTGTTCATTGGATATTGGATGAGATCTTTATATTCTTCTCTCATCCTGAACAAGACAAGCACAAAGTAAATACAATTATTGAGTGTCCATGGTAACCAAAGTAACAAAAATAGCTCATTCAGCAAACTGTCATTTTGCATTCAAAGGATTTGTAAAGCTTTCTTATGGCAGCAGTTTGTAAACATTTTTTCAGTCTGTAATTCAGTATAAATGTAAGCAGATCAAGAATACAAAGTATTGTTTATGATATCAGCCAGCTCCACATTCTTCAAGATCCCAACAAAACACACTGGGAAATTTCAAGCTATGAGCCTAATATATAAATAAGGGAATTCAACAATCCATCCAGATAAAAACTAGGAGAGACAATCTCTCTTCTCTTTAATCCCATTCTAAACATACAAAAACAGTGCACAAATATGAATAACAGCCAAAATGCTGTATAATATGTAGGTTCTGGCCTTGCAACTCAGCCTGTGCAGAAGTGCAGATGGCCAAATGCCACATGGGGTCAACAACTCCCTCTTCAGACATGTTTGTATAGCACACTGCAAGATCAGGGCTAGATTCTTGCTGATTTTTTTCAGGTCCTCTGCACCTACTAATGTCAGTGGAAAACTAAGATATTCAATTCACTTTGAATGAGTGACCTTCTAATACAAGGAGAGGCTGGAGAACAGGAGGCTGGGGAAGCTCTCAGTGTGTGTAAATACCTACTGGGCAGGAAATAAAGATGACTGAACAGATACAGTGGTATCCAGAGAAAGAACAAGAGGCAATGGGTAAGAAAAAAAGTCTCTATGAGTGTTACTGGAGTTGTACCCAAAAAGTGGCCAAACACTGGGAAGAGTTGCCCAGAAAGGCAATGGAGTCTCTGGAAATGCTCAAAACACAGCTGGACAAGGTCCCAAACCAGCTGCTCCAGGTGACTTTGCTTTGAGCAGGGGAGTTGGACTAGATGATGCCCAGAGGTCCATTCCAAGCACAGCTGTTCTGTGACTAATGTGCAGCTAAGAACCTCTTTCATTGCCAGGCACAAGTGATCTCAGCCAGAGTCTTTGCATCTTCGTGGGAGAAGCAGAGAAAGGTGGAAGTGCTCATCCCTTTCCCTCCAGAGTCAACAGCAAAATGGTAAGGACCAACACCAGACTAAAGGAACAAACCTTGGCTTTCCTTCCAAGGTCTTCCACTGGGAAACAGAGAGAAGAACCCAACTCAAACCCAACCAGCACTTTCCATCCTGGCTGAACCAAGAACATCTTCCCTGCTTGCATCAAGTTTAGATATGAAAAGGTCAGATGGCAGAGTTAAAGAGAGCATCTAATGGAAAGATCAAAGGTAAAATCTTGTCCCAGATGAAGGCAGCAGGAGCTCTGCTAATATCTCAGACACACACAACTGAAAAATCCTTCTCAGTTAAACAGCCCTACGAGATTGTAGGCATCCACCCTACAGTACCTTCTTCCTGAGCTGCCATCTTAAAAGCCATTTGGATTTTCTTCCCTCCCTTAATCTTTCTGAAAGGCTCTCTGCCTTGGTAGTCAGATTCCTCTTTCAATTTGACCAAGTGAACACATGGCCAGAGTCCAACCTCTTGTTCTGGGGTCAGCTATGGTTTATAGCTTACATGGGTTTTCTCTCTCTACTGGTTGTGCTTCCAGATGTGCATGGAGCAGACACAGCATCCCTCAGCATATCCCACCCTGCTCCAGTCTGAGTACTGGTGACTCCAGCTGTGCATGTTGCTCCAAAGGAGAGTTCAGGGGTGTCCTGCACTGCCACATTCACATTTCCCAGGAAGTAACCCTCACAAATCCTCAGGTGGCTGCATTTTTTGAAACCCCTGCAGTTCCTGCAAAATTCTTGCTGAGTTTTTTTTTTAATTATTATTAATCACTGCATTAATTACACCCATCCCAGCTAATGTGTGTGCTTTTCTCTGTGCTGTGCAAGGGCAGCTCATCTGCACACAGAGTCACCATTGTTGATGGACAGAGTCTTGGGGCTGGAGCCAGGAATTTATGAGGTCTTATCCCCAGCCTGCCAGTGGCCTTCCGTGTGGCCTTGGAAAATAACACTTAAGATCTTTGTTTTTTTAGCTGTAAAATGGGAATAATAATCTTTATTCATCCACCTCAAAGAGGTGATGAGAGGATTTTATGCAGTGCTCAGGATTTAAATGTTTCCAAACAAATTTTATAATAACCAGTCAGGGGTTTTAAATGCATCCTCAGCTCATCTCTTGCCACCTCCCCTGCACTTGGTGATAGTGGTTGCTCTGCTTATTTCCCTGAGTATTCTAGAGCTAGATGAATTACAAAACCCTTACAACTAAAATAGGTCTAAGTGGAATAGTTTGCCCAAGCATTGAATTATATTAATCTCAAATGTATCCGCAGCTTCCAAGATTTGGAACCAATCTTTCTACTACTAAGTCAAAAAGCCAGAAGTGGGCCAGCTCATCTTTTTCCCATTTGAAGAAAAATGCACTGCAAGTACCCTGTGTACTTATTTGCAGTATCCCATCACATCCAAAAAGCCTGTGACTTTGGGAGTCAGTGTCAAGGAAACACAGAGAAAACCATGGTGGCTTCTAAAGCCACCACAGATACAGAGCAGCCTTTGCAGAACACATTTTTCTGTCGAAATAATGGAATTGATAAATGAGTGGGCAACAACCAGGCATGGTTGAAGCCTTCCCATCAGTCCCCCTGGTACATCATTTGCTTGAAGTACTAAGAGAAAAGTGGGGAGTCAGCAAAAGGTTGGTAGCTGCTGCAAACCTACCCCAGCCACGCTCTGCCTGCTTCCCAAACACACCACCCAGTCAGCACCCAAGCCTGGTGCTCCTTGGCAGGGCTCAACCTGCCATACCCTCCAAGTCCAGAGGTGATAACTTACACAAAGTGCTAATTCAGTAAAACCACGTCAGACCTCTTGAATTTGTCCCTGAAGTAATTTCAGCATGTGATCACCAAGGAATATCTTCCATTTTTTTTCATTTTACCAGGGCAATTAATGCAATTCCTGAAATTATTGAAACTTCTGAACATACTGCTGTCTGTGTTTGAGAATATTAAAAAATAAGTACATGTGAAGGAGTGGAGTACCTTCAGGCAAGAAACAGTGACATGTTGGTTGCTATGCAACTCAAATGTTGTCTATATTATTCTTATCAACAGATGACATATTGTATAAAATAATATAATCCTCTAAAAAACCCCACAGTACAGTAGAAGGCTGCTGAGGGGTGGAGAATTGGCAATACTAGAGAGTGCTGTCATAAACCTGACATTGATGGTACATACTTCATCAGTTACAGAACCATAATGTAATTATTATGATTATTTAAATGGCACCCTTGATAATATATATCAATTGCCTGCAGTGAAACAAATGAATCTGAACATATCAGCTCCATGCTTTCAAGAGAAATGCTTACTCAAACAAGACTGGGATAATATTTTCATATTGTGAAGCCAACCAGCTGCTTCATTCATGCACTGCCTTAACTTGTACACATACCCTTCCTTTTTCTATGTACTTTGAATGTATATTCAAAAAGCTTGTTAATACTGGAGTTTGGGATAATCAAATATTGAGGGCTTTGTTCTAATTCCTCAGAACAGGTTCAGAAAATAAGAACTATACATCTTTTCTCTTTGCTTTTCCACTAACTAATCTTAATATTAATAATCTGAAAAGGAATCTCCGCACCTCCCTTCTAATCCTCTGATCAGAAGCTTTAAAAACACAAACATAAAAGAATGTATTCTTATACAGCCATGGCATGCAGGTCCCCAGACCATAAGGGAGAAGAGCTCTGAAACTCTATCTTTTACATTCTTTTTGCTTTTATTCAGAAAGCCATAAATTGTCCTTCACGTAAATCAGAATCAGATACAGAAATGCAAGAAAAATTATCTTCATGGCTATTTAGGGCAAGCTCGTGACAATGGAATTATTCCACCCTATGGCCTTCTGAAATCAGCTGGACAACTCAGAAGTTAAACACTGTTAACTGCAGATTATGTATTCAGAAACCCCAAAGAGTGCATCCACAAGCAGATTGCACAGTGCTACCTGAAATTGCTACTTTTGTGATGTATTTCAAATTATCAACGAACAAGGCTTTCCTCTTCATAAGAAAATAAAGATTCTTAAGATGGAGTGAGGACTGCTATAGCCATTGCCTGACATCAGGAAAATAGAAGCTATCAGAGCTCAGACTGGTGCAGATCTATAGAAGTAGAGATGGGTACACATAACAATGATGAAATACCCATGAACTAAGGACTGCAAAGAAGTGACTAGCCCATGTACTAATTCTGCTGGCTTCTACCACTATTGCAACATCAGATATTGTGTGATTTATTAGTCATCTGCAATCCATCAAACTGTTGTCATTACAGCAATCACAAAGATATTTCAATTATTTTGTAATTCAGTGTTAGTTACACACACCATGAACTTTTGATCACAAAAGGCAAATATGACCTCTTTTACCTTTTATTTTAGGCTATATATCTGATTAACCTTATCCAAAACATGTAACTACATCATCCAGGTAACCAGTCTCCAGCAGAGTCCAGACTAAACCTCAGAGCTCCCTCATTTGCACCAAGGAGGAAAGTTCTCAGCTGCTATCAAGCAGGGTAAACCGGTGAATGTCAGTGGAGCTTCACTACTGGCACCATCTGCACTGGTTTTTTTTTGCTGGCAGCATTCCAGCAACTTCCATGAACAGACACAGAGTATTCCAGAACCCAGGTTCACTATATCAACATGCCAATGCCAACAATTCCAGTCACAGAAAGGTGCATTAGACTTTAACACACTGCTCTGAGCAGCTGGGCCTGCTGCTGTGTTAGAGAGCACTAAAATCACGTGTCCTTCACCAAAGCATTTATCAACATATGGCCTGTTCCTGTTTCCATGGAACTTGATGTTGATTTGGCAATAACATGGCACAGGTACTGAACAGATCGATACTTTTGAAATGCATTTAACATTTTGATCCTCTTGACCCAGGTTTTGTCTGGGGAGTAACCCCTTCCATAGAAACAGTGAGAGAAAGAACACTTGATATTCTTAATTACTGATTTGATCTGCAGAGCTCTTGCCTTCTGGCCCCTATTCCACAGAACTCCCATTTAACTTTAAGCACATGTGTAGTCCTACTGATAATAATCACAAGTATAAATGAGTTCTTAGAAAGAGGTTATAGCCCTCAGCATCTTGCAGAACTGATCTTGTGTTTATTATTACTCACATACAGTTCTACCAGAACACCTTGGGTTTTCTTTAGGAATCAAAATGTTCTCTATGTTTCATTGATTATTCCAAACAAAGCTGAAAAGACAGACTGCCATAACTAAGCAACAACTTCAAATGACACAGGGAAACCCTAGAAGAAATTGAAATTATTTGAAATTTTAACTTTAAATGATAAACCAATATATATAAACATAAAAGACTGGTAAGAACAATATATGAATTAAAATACAACACCAATACATGTCACCAGTAACTACACTGTTCATAAAAGAACTGAGTTTACAGATATTGATATCCTTTACTTACCTTGCCATAGCTCAGCAGGATTATCCTCACCAAGACAACGTTAATGTGAGCACCCAGGGACTCATCATGATAAATTTCATTAACCTGCAAAAGAGTTCAGCACTTTAATGATGGTACTGGCAGCAAGTAAGTATGAGAGCAGTGATACAGCTTGTACCTTTTATGCTCTGTCATTAGTCCAGAGACCGCTTTGTGTTCATATGCAAAACATGAAAAATCCCACAAATGCAAGAGGGAATGTTTTTCTTTTCCAAACTCTGTTATAGCCTCCCAACAGGTCATAATTCAAGAAATCATATAAAATCAACATATATTCAGAGACTTCATATTAACATGTATTTAAGTACCAGCCTAAATAGTCATACAGGTATCATGGTGCACCTACATGACACAGCTGAGCCAACCTGTGTGTGCCTGCTGGAGCCTGGAGCATGGTAATCCAGGCAAAATCCCAAATATCTCCCTGCTGGGCAGGACTATAAGTGGGGAAGGGGACAGTGAGCAGAGGGACTGGACCTGTCTCCCAAGAGCATTCAATGAACCTGCTCAGCTGCACCCTGTAACTCTTCCATCTGGGACCCATCACATCACACTCTGCCAAGAGGATATACCTCCCTGAAAAAGCTGGTTGGGCACATGGGCTGGCTTTGTTATGTGTCAAAACTCATCAGTGTTAAACTCTGCAAGCAGAACAAAAGCTACAAAATGCCAGCAAATTAAAACTGTCTTCTTTTTTACATATATCATAGCTATATAACTAAACACACACATGGAGAAATCACCCCAGGAACACTGAAAACTGTAAATATTTAGAGAATGAAATGTGGATGAATAATGATTACTGAGGAAACACTACTACAAGAAAGCTAAGCAAATATTAACTGTTAAGGAGGCTGATTTAAGTATTCAGTGATGAAGACTTCAAGAGACTCGACCAAATGGCAGAGGTTTAGCTTTACAAATTAGAAGAGGCAGATGAGATTCCCTGCAAGGCAAGTGCCTCTCCTAAAACCTCCTTCCCTGGGTAAAGGTTGCACCAAAGTGGACTGCTTTGCTTGCTGGGCCTAAATTTCATTTATTCCTGCAAACTAGATTTATTACTCCAAGCTAATAAATAACTTCCAGAAAACCTTTCATTTGAAACATGGTAAATAACATCCTGTTACTTCAGTCAGCCCCAGTTTTAATGGCCCATCTTTTATCTCTGCAAAAATCATTAAAATTAAATACATCAGGGCAGGCTTTGCTAAGCAATCCCCACTGACATTTTAAAGTGAATTTTAATTCATTTCATCACTATTTTTTGATAGAAGAGCCTCATTTTGTTCTTGGTAGACATCCAAGTTTTCAACAGTCCAGAATGTCCTGCGCTGATGGGTCGGAAATGGTGTGGGTGAACCACAGCTCCAGGAGTAGGTTCACACCCTCCAGGGCATCTGGGGAACATGCTGGGGGATGCCTGGAATCCAGGTTTGTTACTGGGTGATTAGAAAGCAGATCCTTGGCTGGAAGATGGTGGGTGAGGAGCCCATGGCTATACCCGGCTTCAGGGGCTGCCGTTTTCATTGAGATGTAGCAGGAGCAGATCTTTTCAGATCTGCCTTGTAAACAGCCCTCTAGAAATCAGATCACCTCTTTTCATGTCTAAATAAGACTTTAGAAGACTAATTTTATATTCCCACCTTTTAAAAAAAAAAAAATCTCTGTTTTTTTTGCTGACAACCAGATTATAAGGAGCTAAAACATAATTTTGCTTTACAGAAACTCTTTCACCCAGAGAAAGGACCCTTACACGTTGTCAAGGGAGGCAGGGATATTAATTTGCCTCCCTCTTTGTGTGGTGGGAAGAGAGCACACGCATCAAGGATATGAGGTTGAACTAAGCTGTAAATTACCTATACGTGAAATGAGTACTAAGCCAAAACTGCTAAGTATAGAGGGCAGTAAACACAGCATGTAAATAAGTATTTAATTAGTTCATACAGCATAATCCAAATTGCTCTCTCTCTCTTAACCTAAGCCTCGTTTAACAATAGTTGAGTAACTGAACAACTGTATCGCTGTTCTGTGCCAAAGGGAAACTTGGCTTGGAAATGTTGATGGAACAGAATTAAAACACTGCTTGACTGTTCATGCAAATGACATCTAACAAACAAACTGTGAATGAACAGAAAAGCACATGCACAGTAAAAAGCTGCTTGGTTCCCTTGGGATCCTGGATTTTCAGCAGGACAGTGGGCCAATTCAAAGCTCTGGGTCTTGGTTTCATTAACAAGGATGAGTCCAACCTCTCTTCACACAGCATCTTTCTCTAAGCTAAACTGTGGCTTTGCTAGTAGTGTCTCACTGCTCACAGATAATATGCTGAAATACATGCTTTTGTTTTTTCCAGCACAGCCTAAATTGCACTTATTTGTTTCAGGAAGCTATTAAAGAGACAAGATCCAAGCAACTGAATGTTGTGTTCTCGAACAGTCATGGAAAGTGCACACACTTGCCTCCATAATTAGGTTCTTCAAATTTCCACCTGTTATTTCAACAGGAAAGAAGAGTCAAGATAATGCAGCTCAACGTATAGGGCAGAAAATAACCAACAAATTTATAAAATTGGAAAGCTCCAGGCTTGAGAGCGACTCACAACCTTGAAACTTACTGGTTCAAAGCAGAAATAATCATACAATGGATATATATGTTCAGATGTCCATGTAATAAATACACACAAGTGTGTTTGAATGCACAGTACTTTTACAGCACTGCATCTCCATGTACTTTGGTAGAACTTCCTTGTTTGTACCAACAGAAGAAAAATCAGAGTTGATCTCCTGTTGTTCTTGGATCAGCAAGTCTAAAATTAAGTTGCTGCATAGGAAAGGAAGTACAGAGACCATCCCAAAATCACAGCTCCTGAACTGAAGGCACTGAATGCATTAAAACTTTTTAGATGTCCTATAGTGATTCAGCATTTATAGAGGGTGATGAAGAAGGCTGGGTAAATCTCAAAGAATTCAAAGCACAGTGCAACACTGTAAAGAGACTTTCATCGAGCTATTGTAGTTCACTATTTTGGGATAACTTTGGTTTCTTTTTCTGGGATATTTCAAAGGAAAGCATGCATTTCTATTTAAAGTTTCTGTTTAGAAATCAGGCTGGCACAGATTGGTGCTACATAAAGAACACAAAGACTTTATTTACTTTTTTCATCTGTCCCTCCCTGCTAATTTTATAATTCTTCTGCCTTGAGCAAAGTTTCAAGTCAGCACAGTAAGCACACAGAAGACATCAAAAAACTAAAGGCAAGCTAAGAGCCTGTGAGGTGCCTCATGATTTGTAAAAGCAGCACTGGAAAGTTTTTATTCTTGAGCAAAGCAGGGGCTGATCCTGAAAAGGAATTTTGAAAGCTGCTGTAACACAAATAGTAATCACCAGCCTGCAGTTCTGAAAGTCTTGGTTCAGAGCAAGTTACCTGCTGATAGAGCTGGCAGGGCTTTTAGGGAAAGTCAGGTGGTTCCCTGAAACTCCAATTAAACCAATGCGCAACAGGAGAATAATCTGCATATTTTTTCAAGTCACTGGCACACTCATTCATTCAGCTTGAAGGAGTTCCCAGCCTTGCAAAGTTTTTTAGTATCTGCTCTGAAAAAGGCAGCCCACTTCACCACAACACAACAGGGCTCCATCCCACTGAACCATAAATCATCGTGTTCCTCCTGAGGCAGACCCTCTGCAGCTCCATGGACTGTGCCTCACGCTCGGGTAGGCGCCGCTTCCTCGGGCTCCTGAGCACACCCTCCCAGTGGATATCTACTAGTTTCCACCTCAGGCTACCATGAACGTCAGACAGCTCCGACCCAGCAACAGCAGCCATCAGATCTGACCATTTGGAGAGGGCACAAAACAAGATGCATCTGGTTTCCCAGCCACCACAAACTGCTGATCCATCCAGCCTGACTAGTCTGCTCTTTGATCACTCAACATCCTTACACAACTACTGCTGCAGAAACTACTGATGGCTACATGCTCTGGGGCAGAGCAGGGACCATGTGTGGATCTCTGCCAGAGCGATGCTGGAGGAGCTGGAGAGCATCAGCTCCTTCCCCGTGGGATGGCAGAGCTCCTGGCAAGCCATTGTTAGAGCCCAGCCTGAGATGCAGCTCATTCATCAGATCATAATTATCTGCAGCAAAGCCTCAGTGCCTGGTGGGCATCCAGTGATTGTCTACTTCTGTAAGAAACGTCTGGTTTGAATTACAGAATAGGAACCAGAAATGTCATGGTGGATACTGAGCACAAACTTTTGTAATCTGACCCTCCCAAAAGCCTTCCCTTCTCACTTTATTTTTCTGCGTTCCCACTTCAAACATCACTATCCTCTTCGATTTTCATCACCTCCTTTATGCTTTTGAAGATTCTGAAGTAGCATTTCAAACATTCCCAAAGCTTTATCTTAATCCCACAGGAATAACATTACATCAATTCCTTGGGTGGATGTACTATGGTCACACAAAAAGTCATCAGGCAAAATCCAGGGCTCCCAGTCTCTCTTTCCAGCCCTTACAAGGCATTTCCTCATTTCCTCAGAGAGGAACTCTTCTTTTTCTGAAATTTTTGTTGAGCATCACAAGGAAAAAAGAATAATGAAAGCACACAACACACATGAAACTTAAAGGTCAAACTGCGATCTCCGATTTGGAAAACATCTATCATTCTGCTCAAAACCACAGGCAACAGGCAGTTTTAAAAGAGCTTGGCAATGTACATTGCAAAACAGAGATAAGAATCTGGCATTTTCTATGCAAATTTGAGTCCGAGTCCTGATCTACCTTCCCTGGTGTTAGAGTCAGTAGATGTTACCAAGTCCAAGTTAGCTGCTTCTGATCAAAATGAAAAACATTCCCCTGAGCAGATGTGTTGGCAAGGCACTAGGTAGCTTCATGTTACAGGTCTCTATCTCATCTTCTGCTGTAACATTGGCTTTAGAAAGGTCATAGACTGTTTTCTGACTTCATGACTAATTTATTTTTCTTAGTTCCTCCCGCAGGCTCTTGGAATTCCTCATTCTTGCCATAAACCACAGCTCTGAGAAGTTTCTCTAAACACTGTAAATTACCTTTGCACCAAAAGATTTGGTATTTTTCTGAATTAGTGGCTCAAGATCACGCTAATGAAATCAACTGTAGCACCATAAAACAATTCAGCAGATTGATTTATCATATTACTACAGGGCATAGGGGTGTGGTGTCAATCCAATAAATATGGTGACCTCTTCGAGTCCAAGTGGTTTGGTTCAGAAAAGCATCCAGAATTTGAAAGCTGATCCTAATTATCCACAATCCATCACACAAACCACACTGTCACAACTCAAAAGTCCCTGGCTGCAACCTTTATGGCTAAAACTGATGTTGGTATTTGGAGTAAATCTATCTTTCAACAGTACCTTCCTTGGGGATGGTTTTGGTACCAAAACATGTGCTGAAATCTATGCTATGTCCAATGGGCACATTTCAGGTAATAATAATGAGCAAACGCTCACCTAATTGACCTTGGGAATAATACCCCTGTGAAAACAAGAACAGTATCTGTAGGAGTTCTGAGAGGGTCTTTCCTGCAGAAGCTCCTGAATGCCCAATCACAACTACAATTTCCACTGTAGGATGACAATCAAGATAATGAACAAAAACAACCCCATGGGGCCTTTTCAGACACTCTTCACACTAGTCACAGCTACTGGGTTTATAATGAGCCACCTAAATGTGGAGTTAACTCACATACATATATTTAAACTTTCAAACAAGCTGTAATTCAGCTACTGACTGCTGAAGTCCCTCAAATGAATAGAGCTGGACTTACATTTGTTATTTGTGGAACTTCTTAGAGTTAGTTCACCTTTAAAGTGAACATATTGAAATAAACTGATTTTAAATAAGGAGCATCAGTGCTTATGAATTATTTAATTTTCAAAAATCCAGTCAAATTCTACATTACTGAACTATCCTTCCCACCTAAAAAAATGCTTTTTAGTTTAAAAAGCATGATTCTGAGGACAGGGTGCACCATTATTTCAATGTATTCAATCATCACTTTCTTTTTAACAGCTTGAATTAGACATGCTTTCAGGTTTTTATCCAACTGTCAGAAAACGATGGCATTTCTGCCCTTTCCTCTCATTAGGGACTTGCTGCTCTGTACCTGCAGATCTTCATCCCTCATCAGCCATAGACACGAAAGCAGAAATCTCATCTATAATAGTAGTATCATGTACATCCTATTAAAGAGGACAGATAACATATTCAACAGCGCCTCAGGGCCACAATTTCAAAGACATGTGTAGTGCTGAAAGATGCAGGTGAAAGACTCCAGGGACTTTCCAAAGCCCCCAGCTGCATAACTCCCATTGATTTCAGTTATTCAAATGAAAAGTTGTTTAATGTATTTGTTCTGGAGTTGAAGTTTCACTTGAAGGCTGGGAATACATAATCCCATGGGCTAATTCTTAAAACTGATTCTCACTAATTTCAAAGGCAGGTAAATGACTAAATACTCAGATAAATCTAGCCCAGAGTGAGGCATAAATCCTATTTAGGGTCTATCTCCCTTTGAAATAACAGCAGTTAGGCACTTATCCACTTTGAGGAGATTGGGTTTAGTATCACAAATATTTTGGCCATATATCCATTACATGAATGTATATAAATATTGCAATATCACATCTTTTACAGTAAGGGAATGGAACAGAAATTAAAGATTTTTACCCCTGAAAATTGTCAAAAGATCAAAAAGGATACATTCTCTGTAGACAAGTTCTTCTAAAAAATAGACAAGGGTGACAATTGCTGGCATTAGAATAATAAGTAGTTGAGGAATTGAGGAGTATGATGGAGGAAGAAAGACAAAGGATGCAAGAAAAAGATAAAACAGGGGCCTTTCTGGGGAAAAAAACCCAAAAATTTGAAGAGGGGCATGAAGGTTGAAGAACTGAAGTCAAACAGATGAAGCCAATATATTCAAAACCATTTGCAATTGAGATTATTTCATGAGATTGCTATTTGGAATGGCCAAAATACTTTAAGATCACTTAATCTACCTCTGACTCTTCAGGTAGTTTTGAAGATATCCAGCCTGGATGTGACCCTAAACACAGGATTGTAGCAGCTGAAATATTCACACACAAATCAATACTGCAGGCCCAGCCAGGTAAAAGAGGGGGTTCTCAGGTCTGCTCCTCTTCCAAAACAGGCAGCAAATGTCCTGCTTAATCCTGGAAACTATTTTTAAGAGGGTTATGAAACAATCAGAGAATTTCAGTGCTGTGGCTGACCACCACTGACACCCACCCTTGAATCACAAAATTGTTTAGGTTGAAAAAGACCTCTAAGATCACCAAGTTCAGCCATCAGCCCAGCACTGCCATGTGCATCACTAAACCATGTTCCCAAGCTCCACATCCTTACAACTTTTGAATCCCTCCAGGGATGGTGACTCCATCATTTTCCTGGGTGGCCTGTTCCAGTGCTTGACAACCCTTTCCATGAAGAGATTTTTCCAAATGTCTAATTTAAACATCTCCTGGCGCAACTTGAGGCCATTTCCTCTTGTCCTGTTACTTGTTACTTGGGAGAAGAGAGCAGTAAGTTCCTCCTTGAGCCTCCTTTTCTCCAGGCTGAGCTCCTACAGCTCCCTCAGCTGCTCCTCATTAGATTTGTCTTCCAGACCTTTCACCACTTCACTATGTTGAGTCTCGTCCAAGGGCCCTCAGCCCATCAATCCAGTCTGTCCAGATGCCTTTGTAGAGCCTTCCTGCCCTCCAGCAGATCCACATTCCCTTCCACATTGGTGTCGTCTACAAACATCTCAAGGATGCACTCAACCCACTAGAACAGATCACTGATAAAGATGTTTAACAGTGCTGGCCCCAGCACTAACCCCTGGGGAATACCACTTTTGCCTGGATAACAACTGGATTTAGTTCCATTCACCTGCACTCTTTGGACTTGACCATCCAGCCAGTTTTTTCACGCTGTGATCAGTGCACCCATTTGAGCATTTTAGCTCAATGACATCCATTCAGCACCCCACTCCTCCTGCCACAGCATCCTGCAGTGAAATCATTTTGTTTCCCAAGTTTGAAGATAGTTCTCCAATGCCACTTCTAGCCTTGCACTTTTCTAATATTTCCCAAACACTTGTACAACCAGATAAAATCCCTTGGGTTTTTGAGACGTCTTCTTGCTGAAATTGAATTACCTTCTTGAGTAACTACAGAGCTACAAGTTTCCACCCAAATATCTCCCCTCTGTGGCAATGCTCCTGCATGCTAAAAATACAAAGTTAATTTGTGCAATGTGTGGGCTCACGCTTGGAAATGCAGAGGCCTGTGCAGGATAACATCCTTCCCAGGAAAAAACACAGCATGATGTAGAAATTAAAATGGTGCAAGCAAGAGGCAGCTGAGGGTCTCTAAAGAGAAACCAATGGCATGTTTTCCAAAGGTGGACTGAATGTCCTGTGGGTGCTGAGCAGAGAAAAGAGAGGAGGTCAAGAGAAACCAGAGTTTTAGTATGAGGAGGTGGCTGGAGGATGAAAAGGGGGTGGCACGAGGCCGAGCTCACTGCAGTGGAATGGCTGGCGCACAGTCAGGAGATACGTGGCTGCAACCCAACGTGTTAAAAATCCTCTGGCCTCTATCAACATTTGTTTGGGAGTGACTTCATTTCCAAACTTTGGGATAAATATTAGCACAGCTATTCAAGATAGCCAGGACACCCAGCCCCTGTTTTTTCTCACTTCATGGCTTTTAGGTGTGGACTGTAACACATCACTTAAGCAGCACAAAACAGATTTTACTCGATTTACAGTCACTGCACTGGGCTTGAAAAGAAAAATAAATTGTTTTGATTGGGTTGGTGGTAGGGTTCCACCCAAGATCCCTGGGAAAAGTTAGTTAAGGACAATTGCTTATGCATCACACACAAGGAAAGTAAGCAAAGTGGGGAGAAGCAGCTGTGCTGGATGTTGCTTCTCACAAAGTGATGTTGTGTCCCAGGAGGGAGGATTCACCTGGGATTTATTTCATTTTTGGAACCTCAGAAATTCAACTATTTGATCACTCTCTTATCTCCAGTAAATACTCTATTATTTTATTTAGTTACCATGCATTCTTGATTATACGCTTACTCCCTGGTTACCATACAAAGCTAATTGATTCTATGCTTCATGCCTTGCTACTGTAGTAGCTAATTGATTACATCCTAAAACCAGTAGGGTACACACAATCTGATGGTTATGGGAGAATCTTCCCTCAGATTTGAAAATACAGCTGGAATTTTTTGTAGCTCTCTCTTCTTTTTTTACGTGACCTTGGAACTACACGTCTTAATAGTAACAAAATACAGGTCCCAGCAGGAACAAACCCCTCTTGCCTCTCTATGCTGGAGCTGGAAACAGGACTGGTTACCATCACCCATCCCTCTGCTAAAATACAGACTCTAGAAACCAGCTGAGTTTTGAAGAAGGAAAGAACAGGACAGCACTCATAACTGCCAAAGACTATCCAGAGCCTCCTCAAGAGGCCTCACGGATTTCAAACAGCTCCTTGAATTTGGGCACAAGGCATGGGACACATCCCCAGTCCCCAAAAGACACATTTCTACCTCAGAGCTCTCAACAGAACAACTGCTGCCTATGCCAAGAGCTGCTGTGCCCTGTGGGTATGGTTACACAGGCTGCACTTTCTAAACCACTTGCAGAGACAGCACGCTCAAGAGCTGTTATTTCTTGCAATTTGTGTGTTGGATGGTTTACTAAAATTAGGAAAAAGTATATTCCAGAGCTGGAACATTTATGGCTTCTTTACCATTACTGTATATTTTAATTCTTAAAAATAGATTTAAGTGACATGATAAGTAAAGAGTCATGTTTAATCTATTTTGGCCTGTTTGCCACATTCCTGGTTTGGCCTGTTTGGCTTGTTAATTTAGAGATGCATAAAACCATCTGTTTCACTGTAGACTTTGTTTTAAGCCTCAGAGGAAACAAACCACACAAATAAATGAAATTCACTATGTCATTTCTGCTAGAATATATGTATTTACAGCCATCAGAGCAGACACTAAGTACCCCATAACTCTAATGTTAGAGCAGGTTTTTAACTATTTACAATGCTGTTATAAAAAGTCAGTGCAACTGAATTTATAGCACGCAAGGGATTTTCTTAAATTGTATTCCACCTCTCATTTAAAGTGAAAAACAGTGATATTCTGCACATTGCTAAAAGAACATAATAAAGAAATAAACCAAGCTGTATAATTAAAAAAATATATCTTGAAAAAAATACATTCCAGGCAAATGTACCTAATAGCCTGGATTTCTGCCTCTGTGGTTTGTAAAGCCAAAGGAGTCCCCTGTATGCTCATCCTCTTGACATGACTGCAAACTTTAGCAGTCATACTCCATTTGTTAAAAATAGAGCAGATCTACAATTTTTTACTCAACTCTATTTCACGAAGAACATTCACTGAACCCAAAGTTTTTCCAGAAGTCTGTTTTATTGAGAAAAGGTTCCTGTTCCAGACGAGAAGGAGAAGGAATAAAGTCAGCCCAAAATTAGTTGCCTATGAAAGCAGCTGCCACTAAGTTGTATTTTTGGGGTTGAAGAATAAAATGTATTTTTATTTTGCTCTGTAACAGGGATGATTTTTCAAGGCTTGATTCTTTTCCCACAAAATAGTGTCCTTGCTTATTGACTGGGATACTAGAGGGCTGCTGTGTCAGCTGCACTGATATTTAGAAATAAAAAGTGGCTCTTTCAGATATAATATTCCCAGGTGTATCCCTTCATCACTACTACACTCTGTAGTCAGTTGCACAGACTATGGTTCTGAAGATTAAATATTTGACTAAGGAAGACTAAAGATGTCAGTCATGGAGTTAATACTAAATCAATTTAACAAAGTTCAGTGTTACAGGCGGGGTTGTACTCACAATGTTCATCAAGGTCAGCAGGTACTTCTGAACATGTTCTTTCCCATGGAATTGAACAACTGAGTCATCAACCCCCAGAAGGACTTCGATGTTGTAATCATCCTCCGTCGCGTGCCTTCGACGGCGCTGCCTCGACCGGCGCACCTGGTCTTCAACAAGGCTCAACGCGCTGTCGAGATGATCCAAATTAGTGAGGTTAGCAGCTGGAATCAAACAGACAAACCAAGAGAGTTTCAGGCTCAGGTTTCAGCTAAGCTGGTATGAATTTGAAGTAGCAGCGTTTGTTGTGTTCTGCGTGTTTATGTAACGGAGGTGGTTTCACTTAATGTCAATTAAAAATGACCCAAATGAGAGAAAAATACGACCCAGAATGTTTTTATGTCTCAAAGTAAAAGCAACACTTTTTACTGAGTAATATTGCATAATAGATACAAGCCAACATGTCATGCCAATGTCTTGATGAGAAGAATGGAGCTGTTTGCAGTGAAATACTTGTTGCTTGAAAGTACTTCTGACAAAAAGACACTATTCAGGGGTATTGTGCTACCCAGGAGAGCCTCTATTTCAGATCAGCTAGAGAGAGACATTGTACTTGAAAATCTGACCTTACTGCCCACAGACTCCTCTTTCAAGGCAAGTGCAGTTGCCAATACAGTCTTTTTCAATCCAGACAGGTAGTAAGAAACCAGTCCCCCAGTTTCAAACTGTTAGCTCCTTTCCTAGGTACACACATGTAATCCAACATGGTTCCTATTACCATTACAGCTCAATACCACATTTTAGCTATAAGATTAATTCATTTATAGCTATATTCACCATTTTTAACAGTTTTTCATCCTTCATTCCAAATTTGCCATGTCACTTTGCATTATTGTATGTCAAAAACCAACCCATCAGGCACAACAGTAGCTACCTCATTACTAATGATTTCTAACAGTCCCTGTGATATGAAAAGCACGTTCTCTGACAGGATGGGACATGGTTATTGTGGCACATACCTACTAAAAATTAACATGAAATTATGGAATCTTGACATTTCACCCTATAGACTAGAAATTATTAGAATCAATATCATGATTATGATTTGCATTACAAGAGCCCTGGAAGCACCACCAAGAATATCTTGATTTTAACAAATGTCAGGAAATACTTATTCAGAGAGGTGAGGACAGGCAGTGAGAGGGCTGTGGGTTGAGCAAAGGCTCCCAGTGCTTCATTCAAAGAAATATAATGGGAAGCAGAGGGAGGAAGCCAAATTCATCACCTTCAAACTAGAAATACGAACCAACTCTTGGAAATGTTATGAAAGAGGATTGTCCATCTTCATTTATTGAAATTTTCACATCAAAACTGGGTGCTTGGGAAGGGACAAATGAGTTGCCAGATCACTGGGCTCATTACAAGAACATCTGCACTCTTGCCTGAAGACCTGCTGCCTTGGGCTGCTGTGTCAGCAGGTCCTGGGCAATGTGCAGCCTGAGCAGAGTCCCCACAGCTCCTCCCTGGGGTGACAGCCACGTATAGACCTGCGTAGCCTCTGGCTGCCAGGAAGGACACACACCAGGCAGTGTTCCTTACTGCCCCAGGCCTCTGTGCTGTGGTGAGAAGTTGGTCTCTCTGCCTCCAGGAGAGACATCCAGGCAAAGGATAGTCCCCAAGAGACAATTTCTTACCATTTCTCCACCAAGCTTCAAGGACATGCTTGTCCTGACACCCACAGCTGCAGGTCACTGCACTGCACTTTCAGGGCTCCCCTCACTCACTGGGCAGAGAAGAGGTCCCATCTGGGGGTCCTACATCCCCATGGAGACACAGTGTCCTTCCCCTGGAACAGCAGCATTTAATGCAGCTAATACGTGCAACAACCACATTCTCATTGCCAGCTTCCAGGCTACCAGCAGCTTTTTCTCCTGGGGCCAGAAGTTTTCAAAATTAGTCTGATCAGAACCCATGATTCAGGATGAAAATTTGCTCTTCACACAGAGCCCAGCTGTACCATGGAGGGTGAACAGGTCTGGCCTGGCAGCAATGGAGACAGCTCTTTATTAGGGCTCCAAACCTGCCAAGCACTCAACTCCAGCCCTGCCTCTTGGTTTACTCCACCAGGAAAACTTCAGTGTTAAAACTTCCTTGCTAGTGTCCAGAAGTAATGACTGAGTCATCACAGTGGTCTCAGGGGACTTGCTACGGGACCATGGGGCCATCATATATTCATGATCTGCAAGGCAAACGACAGTTCCTGTAAAATTTGACCATAAATCTTAAAAGCTCTCTAGAAAAAGAAGCCTAGGCTGGCAGGGGCTGCAGGTCATGTCCTCTCTCTGCTGCTCACAAAAAGCTACAGCAGTCAGCAGCAAGGCCAAAGCTATCAGAGCTGCTGTTGCAGAACAGCAGGGCCAGGCAGGGGGGAGAGCCTGATCTCTGCACTATGGCTGCAGACAGGCAGCTCTGCTGGCTGGAGGGTTGTTATTTGGGTGGATGGTTGGCTGTCAAGGTATCTTGAGCCTTTGTGCTTTTATTTCTTTCCCTTATGTGTCAAAGTCAAACTAACTCTGAGTGAAGTATCTTTATTCCTGCTGTGAGTAAATCAGCCAGAGGCAAAATGTGATCCTACCATCCTGCAGCAAAAACTGCCTGTCCTCCTTCTTTGCTCCTCACTTCATCACTGTCACACTATAATCCTCACAGTCCTGCAAACTCCTGAGAAAAGTTATCAGGAGTTTCCCTGGAAGTCATCTCACTGTCAGTAGGTGCTAACCAACTCCTTTAAATTTTCCTTGAAGCATAAAAATTCCCCATACCCACAGTTACCTTTGCCCCTTGAATGTGTTTCCATTCAAGACAGCATTCCCAGTGGGCACTGGTACCTCCGAGGCACCAACCCAATGTGATTTCCAGCAGAGAGAAAACCAAACTGGTTCCAGCTGGCACTGGAACCATCCCAAGACCAGTAATACAGCCCAAAACACAACAGTAGCTGCAAGATTTCTGGTTCACATCCCAACTTCCCACCAATGTCCTTTCCCAGAGGCTCTCCCAGGACTCACAGGGATGCCTCCACACATGCCTGACCACATATCCCACAGAGTCCTCCCTCTGGTGCTGCTCTGCCTCTCACTCTCTTGGAATGATGAATTGCTGGATTTGATGGACCACATTGTGCTATTCTCATGTTGGACTTGCTCCTAAATCACAGTTACATCTAAATGAAATTAATACAAGCTTCTTACTGAAGAGGAAGAGAAAAAGGTGCATCTGCAGTAAATGAGAAATTTTTGGTGCTTTGGTATCTGAACCTTCCTTAGTTAACATCAGTAAATCTGCTGTATCATTGTATTTTAACATGTTAGACAAACTCAAGAGAAAAACTCAACAGAACTAAATAAGACACCAAATTCCTCCTTCATTTTCCATGCTACCTTCCTCCTGATCACCTCTGTATTTGCACAGTAACAAAAGTAATCTCAAACTGCACTGTGTTTTACTAAATCATCCCAAGACCTCTCCATCAGCTGTTAATTTTCAGCAACTTTTGCCAAGTCAGCCACTAATTATTGGTGCCAATGTCTGTTCTCTGTCTCCCAAGAACAGACATTTGGCATTTGCAGGGTTCAACAATAGCCTGTGTTTTGAAACCTTGCTCCTGCTAGGAAAAATTCACTTTTGTGAAAATTAACCACTGAGAGACAAGGTTCTCTTTTTCCTCTTGTGTTGCTCATCCAGAATAAATCAAAGGACAGCAGCACTCTAACAGTTGATCCAAAAATCCCTCAAAACCTCTTTTTTTTCCTAAAGCCAGCTAAAAACTCAGTGATATTTCAGTGATCTTCTCCTAACACTGCAGAACATGTTCCAGTGAAAGAATAAAAAGTGTCTAAGTGCCCTTTGCAGGTCTTCAGAGGAAATCACCATCTGCAACAGTTTGGGATGACACCACCTTATTTTCTGGGGATTTTTACCTTGCTCATTAATGTTTGATATCATTTGCTCTATGGAAACCTAATTACACGACATCTTCTGATTCTGCCTTACCCATCATGGCAGGCAAAGCTCAAACAGATGCTCTGAGTTACTGAAGCATGAACACACTGCCTGCCATAAAAAACGCCTCTCCCTGTGTTTTCTGTCACTCCCTTTAGGACATCCACCAAAACCACAGTTGCTGGCTCATGATCTTGTTTTGTTTTTTTCATGACCCCTTTCAAAAAGGCTCAGGGAAATACAGCTGCACCTACAGTTCTTAAAGAGGCCCTTGTGAAATGACTTCATTTTAACCATACTAGATTTAGGGTTCCCCAATCTCACGGCAGCAATATTGTCCTAATAAAGCAGTTTCTAATTTTTACCTCCTCTTTCTGATAGGGAGAAGGGAAATTTCTGGCAAGCCCAGAGCAGAGACCGGGATGGGCAGCTGGGAGACTGAACTGCATGTCATGTTCACAGCTGTCATCTGCAGCTTGTCAGCACAGCAACGAGCTGGAATTCTCTTCAAACCTGAGTGTGCAGCACTCAGACCAGCCAGCCACCATTTAAATGCAGCTGGTTTGCTTTTGTGGACACTTCATCTGTCAGCGTGGGAGCAGACGAGCACCTGAGCCGACTGCTGAGCACCTTCTCTGCAGCCACACAAGGATCAGCACTTCTGATCTGCTGTTCTGCCACTGATCTCCATTCCTGTGACACTCTCTTGAAGGGGCTCCTAACCATTCCTTGCTGCAAACCACCAGTTTTTTTTGTGGTTGTTTTTTACCTTCTCACCCCCGTGACTGAGCCTGAGCACCAGTGAAGCACTGCTGTGCTGTGGTGACAGATAAATCTGATGGCACAGGGGCCCCAGCCCTGCTCAGCTGCACCACAGCTGGTGACAGTGCCCCTCCAAGCCTGGGACTACAACCCCAGCATAGGCATGAGGCCATCCACCACTTGGTGCTACAAATGCAGGAGGAACAGTCTATGTGGTAGGGAAGCAGAAGAAAGCAGAGTGGATTTGCTTTAGGTCTCAGCTTCCCACTGCTCAAGTACATCTGCACCTCTGGAAAAGCACTAAACACCCTTGACAGCTTGACAGAGAGCTGCTCTTTTGGGAACTAGACCTTAATCACAAGCCATCTTTCCGCAACACTCCCTGACAGTCACATGCTGTAGGCTTCTGTATGCTGTCTGTCCTCTGTGATCAACAGACTCCCTAATTAGCCCCCAATTAGCCTGTTCGTGTATTCTACCAAAGCCCTCATTTGTCTTCCATGGTAAATTGAAACCCAACTCACGGAGGTTGAATTCAACAATGAACAGTCATCAAATCTTGGGGTTTATCCCCTAATGATTTTTTTCTCCCATTTATAAGTTCCTCAGTCTGTGGTTCTGTTTTTCATTCCAGTTGCACACAGTTGTGATGTATTTTGTTCATTTGCTAATCAATAGTTTCTCTGAATAAGTTTTTCTTTAAAAACTTATTTCTGCCGGTTTTACAGCCCTGCTTATGCCCCTCTTTGCTTTCTGTTTTTTTTTCCCAAATGTCCTCTACTTGTCTTTCTTCTCCCCCTTAACCATCCTGCTCAGCTATATTGGTCTTTCATAATTTATAAATCCCTTTCCCCTACTGCAGTCTGCATTTGGACCCTTCTGCTATAGATCACTCATAAGAAAACTGGGTAAAGCCAGCAAGGAATTAAAATGGGAGAGAGCTCCTGTGAAAGTACAACGGAAAACTTCTAAACAAGAGGAGCAGATCTCACACAGTGCACTGGGTACATGACACAAAGCTAGCCTTGCTTAAAAGGCATTCCCAGGAGGACACTGCCTCAACATAATTTTAACTTGGAGCATGGTTTTCATGGGATTCTTATGATTTCTTGAATCACAGGTTAACACAGTGGCTGCTACTTGGTAAATCCTTAACCAAGAGCAATTATTGCAGCAGAACTCTCTTGGGGGTTGTGACCAAATTCTCCCTCTTACACTTCTTTACATAAACCTAAATTAAGACCACACCACTAGACTAATGACCAGGCACGCACCAGGCATCCTCACCAAGGTTATAAATCCTCATCCTGCCCTTATCTGCAAAGAAGTAGTCATTTACAAGGAAATTTTTGGGCTGCATGCCTTGTTAACCATATGATCTCATTACAAGCTCCTTGCCTCTGAGTTCATGGTAGTGCCATTTCTAGTCAAATCACATTTTGACACAGAGCCTGCTCCACCTTTCACCTGGCCAGGGGGAGTTTGCCAGGCATGTTGGGATAAGTTGGGCCAGGCTCACAAAAACAGGTCTTGGACTCCAGCTGCACAAAGGCCAACAGATATGGCAGCTGAACTCCCACTGGAATGATCTGGTCCTGGCATTTGAAATCAGGAGGAGTTCAAAGCAATTAACAGTATTTCATATACTGTATATTTGGGCCTTTGGAGAGTAATTCTTGTAAACTTCTTGGGTAGAACAATTGTCCCACATTTGCAGAGTGAAAGCACACAGGCACAAGCAACATTCCTTTTTTTCTTTTCACCTGTGTCACAGTGACTTTAAATCTCAGGACATGCTCAAGTGCCTGCCTGGAGCATAAAATCATAGAATGGTTTTGGCTGGAAGGGACCTTAAAGATCATCTCATTCCAACCCCCTGCCATGGGCAGGGACACCTTCCATTATCCCAGGTCGCTCCAACCTGGCCTTGGACACTTCCAGGGATGGGGCAGCCACAGCTTCTCTGCCCAACCTGTGCCAGGGCCTCACCACCCTCCCAGGGAAGATTTTCTTCCTAATATGCAATTTAAACCTAGATCAGAGAATTGCAATTAAAAAGAATAAGAAAGCTGAAACCTACTGAACTGACAAAATACAGAATGTTCTAAATTGAAAAATAAGGATAAACCAATTAGTACAGTGACAATGGCCAGGTGGATGCAGTGGCAAATGGCCAGGCCAGAGGCACTAAGAATAACCACAGCTAAATGTTGCCAGGGAGATCTTTTCTGGCATGTCACAACAAAGAGTGAAGGTATTACAATACTAAAAAGAAAAGTTTAAAACTAAATTGATCTCATCAGGGCCAGAGTCACACAATGAATAACATAAAGATGAGAGATAATTGTGCTGTTAAAAGATTAAGTGAGAGCAATGTAATAGGATACCCCAGGCTAAAACACGGGGTTTCTTTAATGCTGAAACATCTTGTGTTAAAATTTTAACTTTCGTATTACAACATAATAGTCGAAAAGAGGAAATGAAAGAAATGGCAAACCAGCCAGGCAAACCAGTCTGTGTGACCTGGTTGAAATGGAGCTCTCTGAGAACTGAACAAAAACTTTTTCCAACAGCAAAATTTATCCTTTGGAAAATTTTCAGCTATTGACTTTACTAATGCAAACACAGGTTTCACAATTTAACACCAAATAATGTATGAGCAAGATGCTCCAAACTCAGTGCTTAAAAGCAAGCTCAAAAAGGGGCAAAAAAATCTACCCTAGAAAATTAATTTATGGGCCAACTTCTAAGTTTCACTGACTTAATTGATTGCATCTGGGAAGAGCTATCTGGCAAATATTTTGGCAAGTCACTGTAAACTGGCCTGTATTGCAGAACCTGTGACTTGCAAAACAAAGTGCCTGATTTACCACATCCCACTCATTCTGAGAGCTGACCCAGGAAAAGGGCTCTGTGCCTTGGAAGTCCCAGAGCACACTTGTACACCTGGGCAAGGAAGGCTTTGCTTTACATCCCTCATGTAGAGCTACAGAGGCAGCTCTCAATCTCATTTGCAGCTAATGCACAATTAATTAATCTGCAGAGTTTAGCTACATCTCCATGCAGGCACTGGGCATAAAGCCAGAGCTCCATGAAGCTCTATGAGCCCTGGAGATCCCACCTGAAGTCCCAAAGGATCAGGAGCCGACCCACAACTTCTTTTTCCTGCCCAGGCTTTAACAAAGTGTTTATGGGCTATTTGAGTCCAAGTCTGCCACTGAGATACTCAAACGAGATACTCAGATGTCCAATCCATATTCCAAGCATGATTAAATTGCAGCAAATTAGCACATTAAGTAAGATGCCAAGCTGACCCCCTGGCTTTGTAGGTGACATGTCCAACAATCCCACTTGCATTTTTAGCAGAATGAAATGCCAAACCATGGTACAGGACCTGAATAACAACAGATTACAGGGGATGGCAGTTGCCTTTCCATAAAACAACTATTCTCAAGAATGGAAAATTATGTTTGATTACAGTTTAAAAAACTAACATCAAAACCACACAGGTAACAAAAGTCAAATTCCTACCTGGGTCAGCAGGGTGAGAAGAGGGAGAGAAGATAAAGAAAGACATAAAATAACCATACATAATTGGAAATACTATTGAAAAATAATGACTGAAGTAAACAGGCATCTTTCCAGTGCTTTTTATCCATAACCTCAAGTCTTGTCTTTTGGTAACATTTCAAAGTGGAATTATTGCATCAGGTTTAAAGGGGGAATGTTTTTCTAGATATAAAATCTCACAAAGCTGTAAATTATACAATTGAATGTTCTCAATGTCAAGTAGAACCTAATATAAATCTTATCAGTGTAAATAATGTACTGCACAAATGACAATGCAAACAGATCCTGTCTCTTACATAATCATCATGATCTTTTAATTAGACAAAGTAAACAGTTTGCTCATTTCACCTGGTGAAGAAAAGCACAGGGAGAAAGTTTCCCAAATTCTAGGGTAAAAAATGTGTGCAACTTGCAGTAACTGTAAGTTCAACCAACTTCTTGTACATGTCAGAATATTATGCCATCAATCAGTAGTCAGTCAGGCAGAAAAAAAGAGGTTAATTTTAATGTCCCAAAAGGAAAACTTCATTTGGGCAGCCTGAGCTGAGGCAGTGCAATACATGATGCCTTGGCTACTTACACTGGCAGGATTTAAATCAGAGCAAGTAGGAGTTATAATTTTACCTATGTTTTGAAAATATCCTTGTTGCTAAATCTGCTTGGACCTTCTGCAATAACAAAGCCAGCTGCACTCGATTAGGGATTGTAAGGAAGACAAAGCTCACTTGGAGGGTGCAGGAATGTCTTAAACTTCAAAACTACAGTAAAAAACCCTGAAAAGAGAGAATCAGTCTCTGCTCCAGTGAAAGTGCACAAGGTTTATTCCCAAGGCATTTCAAAATCAAGGGCAAAGGCTGTTTTTGTTATTTGTACAAGAGCTCTGAATCTGTCAGGCCTTACAAAAGGCAAACTGTGAAATGCTGCCCTTCTGTGGTGGTGGGTGGGTGAGAGGGACACGGGGCCCTGGTGATAACAGCAGAGGAGAGATGCTTCCAACATGCAGCACTCTTCATGAACATGGATCAGAGGGAGAGAGAGGAAAAGAAGGCAAGGAGGGAGGAAAGAAGCTGGATGTGTGCAAAGACACCAAAATTCTCAGCTGAAAAGGCAAATGGAGAGGCAGAAGCTGGGAAAGCATAAACACAAATATGAAAGTAAAAAGAAGTCATGATCAGTCTTCCTGATGCTGTTCTCCACTGGCCATAGGAAGGTGAAGCCAGGGCTTGCTCCCACCTCCCACTCCTCAGCCCTGAAAGCTGTGTCCTGGGAACAACCTCCTGTGCTTCAGGGAGCACAAGGACGAGTGCCAAGGTTTGCCAGGCAAACCTCCTTCCCAGCACACGTGGGCAGGGCTTTAATGTTTCTTTGTCAAGATAAATTTAGCATTAATATCTGTGAGCTTTAGAGGGATTAGAGGCAGGTCAACATGCATTTGTTTAGTTTTCTGGCAGGTCCAAAATATTTTTAATTCCTATTGGGTCAAATGGACCTGAATACTGATTTTTTTTTTTTAAAGTAAAGAAACAAACAAAGCATTTTAGTCCATCTGAAATCCTGTTTTACTCATTTGATATGAAATCAAGCACTTCAAGTCTCAATGCAGAGAACTGTTTAAAAATATAAGATATTCCAAGAGGAAAAAAAGGAGATGGTTTGCTTGAAGCCCATTGCCATGAAAACCCCCAATATTTTCAGTTTGTTTTTTGGGGGGTTTTTTGTCCATGTGAAGTTCAGTCAAAAATTCAGAATTTTTTTACCACCAATTAAAAATTTCACCTAACTCAACTGCAAATGCCAGGACTAAAAAGAGTTTCCATTGGTCTCTTTCAACCATCTACTCCCCTTCCTCCAAAGGAACGAACATCATTTCAAGACATCTGTATTTCTGTGGGGTTATTCAGATATTATTGATAAGTGTGCTGTGCTCAGCCCTGTATGACTTGCCCTTGGCTTGTTGGCTTGTAGCCTAATCAAACTGAGGTAATTTGTCCAATAAATGAGATGTAGTTGGTAGGATGTAATGCTCCTTGTCAGACAATGGATAATTCTTCTATAGGGACAAATCAGACCCACCATACCTCAAAATAAAAACCTTTCAAGAGTTAGGGAGCAAGGAATTTATGTCCTGAATTAAAGACAGTATCATCTTTGTGCAAATAAGGCTTAAAGTGGTCAGAAACTGCATTTGTATTCACTTTGCAGAGAGCTATAAAATTGCTTTAGTATTAATGACTGCTCTGCTCTTACTACAGAGAATGAAATCAGACTTTGGAAAGTGAATGCACAATAAGAAGTGAATGGCTGGGAAGCCTCTTTTATATAAATGCATATATAAATATATATATACACATATATGTGTAATAATTGCTAATTGTATTTTAACAAGGTATAATGGTGGCTGGAGTGTTGGTGGACAACTCACTTGGATAGCTATTAGAAATGTTTTTAAATTAGATCAAACATTGGAAAACTATCAGAAACAACAGCAAATTGAGATATTAAATTTTTTAAAAGTCAATTAAATTCTCTTTAAATGCTGTTAACCCAAATGGAAGTGGAAAAAGCTGGACAAGTCCACAGCTGTTACAGAGACAGTGGAAGCTGTTATGGGTAAAACTTAACAGCTGTTCCAGAGCTCCAAGTAGTTTCTGCCTCCTGAACTGGAACAGTGTATAAAGACCATTTAGCCTCTAACCTGTTACTTTTAGAGAGTGAATAGGAAATGGCAAATCCAACCAATCAAAGAAAACCAACAAAACCCATCCTTGCAAATTGCCTTACAAAGCAGTTACTAAAGTAATCAAGAAGTTAACTGAGAGCTCTGCTGACATAAGTAGTAAAGGCTTCTACTAATTAACACATTCTGTCTAAAACTGGTAAAAACCAAGTCACTCCAGATCCGAGTTTCTGCAATGAATTACGGATTTTATCCAACTACTGGACTTCAATTAGTTGAACTCCATCATCTGTTCCCTCCTAGTTAAGAACTGGCTAATCAAGTCACTCCTAATTTACTTGATTCTAAAAATGCCTGTGATCATTTTATTAATGATCACAGAAAGAAATGGAATAAATACAAAAACCTTCAACAAATCATTAGCTGTAGCACTACAGTTTATTCCATTAGGAATGAAGGAAAATTAGAAATAGTTTATTCCACTTTAGGAATCAAAAGACTGTCCATGAATATATTCACTCTCTTTATTCTTCCAAAACCCTAAATGTTCAGATAATAGTACTGATCATACAAGCCCTGATAATATTAATTATTAATGCATACTGTACTAATAGAAGTAGTTACATGGTTCCCCTCATCTGAGGTCAGAACAGACTATCTGCTTTCACTTCTTGCTGAGCAAGAGAATATTATTCCTTCAGTCTTTCAACATAGGAATTCTTTATATTTTGCCATTACCCCAAAGAGAAAAGTCTACAAAGCTAAACAGCAAACTTAACACTAACTGAACTTTAAAGAAGTAAAGTGACATTTTGTAGCAAAGGGGAATCAAGGCTGGAGGGAAAAATAATATTTTTTTGGCAGCTGAAGAAGGCACACATTGGGTGTCAGGGTCTCTTCAAACAGATTATTGTTCCCTAAGAGCAGCTCCCTCCCTGTCTCCTCAGCAACACAAATACCACAAATACTGTCTCCTTCAGTCCACCTATAGTATCTGTTCACACAGATCTGAGACCACAAATCAGTGATGAAAAATAATGTTTTTGAAAGTCATAACAGCATTTACTTGTCTGACAACAGTGCTCTTCAGTTATGCAATAAGACATGAAAGTACCAAGTCAATAAAGACTCCACTTCCAGTGGAAGCCCCCATGAGTCCCCAGCAATTATTTTGGACTTGCAGGACTCTGAATGATCTTTTGCAGTGTGGGAGCTGGACATGTACTTATTGAAGCTGACACTAATCAATACCCATCACTTTCTCACTGGTTTCAACTTTATTAGAAAAATGATATCAACAGCTGCTGCTGTCCCAGTGAGCCTCAAAAGAAAGCCAAGGGTTGATGTCATCCAGGTGCTCTCACTGCCTGGTTCTCCAGTTTATCTTCAAGTGGGCTCCAAGCTGCCTTTCAGTGCAAAGCTTTCCATTTGACCTTTCCTAAATTTCTCTTAGGTCAGAGAATCATAATTTATTACCTTTTCACTCTTTCCAATCTATTTCTGGCTAATCTTCTCTAAAATTTCTGAAGCATTCTGAAGGGTTTCTTACATTCTGGTTTTGGTCCAAGGTGCCTCTGTCTGAAATACTGCAGTGCAGCTGGGCAACTCCAGCATTTTGCTGAATAACTGGTTCACCAAAACCAAAGTTTTTTATTGTTTTGGAATTATTTTCAAATTGAACTGTAGGGGGGTTTAAGGATTAAAACCCCACGAAATAATGGAGCGAAGGCTCACATTTCATTTTGGTGAATATTTACTCCACAGTATGAAAGTGCCTGCACCTTGCCAAAGGAATGGAATCTGTGGGAGTTTGACACAAACAGCAATGTAAGGGTGATATTCAACCCTCCTGCCTGAGAGCTTGTTTTTTGCAGATTGCTTAGTTTCAAGCTTTANATGAGGGAGATACTCCTCCTGCCTGAGAACTTGTTTTTTTGCAGATTGCTTAGTTTCAAGCTTTAAACTCTTAGTCTTGACCTTGACTTCTTGACCAGTTGAATTGGAGATTGTTAAGCAAGTCTTTGGCTTGGTTAAAATTCAGGAGACACCAATTTTGAGCAGCCAGCTCAAAAAAATAGAGGGGAAAAAAAACCCACACCAAAAAAACCCCACACCACAACAAAAAAAAGTCACAATACAAAAAGAAGGAAAGTAAAGCATGTAGTGAAGGGGATAATCTTTTAAAAGTTTTTCCCTCACAAAGTGAGAGTTGTCAAATTGTGGTATGAAATTAGTGCAGCAACCATTGCTGAGTTGAAACATGAGTTTCAGCCACCTCTTCTGACCAAAGGTGGGCTCCACAGTGGGGTTTTTATGTTTGGGGGAGGCTAAATATTTTCAGACAATTCCACTAAAATCATGTTTAAAAAATTTAATCTGGAAAGCCAAGCAATGCTCTGAGATACAAAAGAGAACATCAGTATTTGGATCACCTAAAGTACCAGGAAAGTCAGCAAAGAACAAAATGTCTGAACCATTACCCTGCCAGGATTATAACTTAAAGTCACAAATTTCAGGTCCAATTGAAGCCTCACAACAGAGAAACTAAGGCAACCGATTGAACTTCCTTGTGAAAAGATTCAAAAAACTCAAAATCTGTAAAGTACAGCATGTGGTCTTCCAGCTATGTCCTGAATTCACCCAGGGAGACCAATGTCTCTTGCAGAAACCCTCAGCTGCCATTAGTCAAGGTAAGAGAAGGTTAAAAAAAAAGTGCTTTCTCATCCAGCTGCAAAGGCAGCTCCTGTCTCTTTGTTTCCCAGCCTCCCAGGCCTGGATCTAGCTCGATCCAGACAGCACTTACAGCTACCAACCCCAGCAAGGCCAAAAACATCCCTGGTGGTCTGTGAGCAACATCCTACCCCACTGGTATCAGCAGCTTAACTTCAACAGGGATGAGTTTCCACTTCCCTTCTCCTTGAGAATCAGAATAACTTCCAGAAAACCAACACCCTTCCACTAAGACAAGTCTCAGCAAACCCCTGACATGTTCTGTAGATAATCATCTGAGCAAGGAAAGGGTTCATGCCAAAAGCATGTGGGAGAGGGAAGAAGGGTTTTTTGGGTTTGGAGAAGAGCTTCACTTTGTTTGGCAGATAAAGGACCTGACTCTGGAGCCAGAGGGCTCTGGGAAGAGATATTTCAATGTGCTGTCAAATGCTGGACCACTGATGGAAATGCCAGTGAAGAGCTGCAAGAAGAGAGGCTGACAGGTCCAAACTGAGCCATTCTGGGTATGTGGGACAATCACAGCTCAGCTGGCACCAGCACAGCCTTCTTCCTACCCCTGCCTTCCTGACACACATTATCTTGGAATAATGCCCATGTAAGTAATACCAACTCTCAGTTTATAGATTTTCCCCAGATTTACTGTGCCCTGGGAAAGCAACAGGCCAAGACAAGAGTATGAGATCCCAGCTGGCTTCCCAGTTCTTCCCCTTTGTTCCTTGGGAGCAAAGGGAAAGAGGCTGGGAAGATGCATTCAGGGACTGAACTTGTAACAGGGCAGGTAACAGAGGGCCAGCACTTGCACCAGGCTCTGAACTGCTGCACCTGCACCATGGCATGTGGCTGCTGCTGCAGCTCATTCCAGATCTGCTCTGACTGGAAACTCTGCAGGGAAGGGAGTGTCCCCCATCAGTGCTGGCACCATGGGGTGTTTCCAGTCCAGGCTGGGGATTAGGTTTAACCATCATGTAAGCAGCTGATAGCAACAAGCCATTTTCTCCCTGGAGCCACCTTCTTCCCAAAACTTCTGTAAATCTCTGTCTCAACATGAAATCACCACAGCCCCATAATTATGGATGGAGCAGAAGGAGAAGACAAGCTGAATTAGGCTTCCGATTGCATGTCTAATTTATGTACAACTGCAGCAATTACAGATGCAAATTAAATAACTGTGCAGAAAATGGGTTTTATTAGCCATAACTAAAACCCAATAAAACTCAGTAACTCAAGCACATCTCTGCACTGAATGTGCCTCTTTAGAATGTCAATTAGAAATGTGAGAAAAGACCAGGATTTTGTGTTTCCTATTCTGAAAAAAAAAAGGATAAACTGTCAGAGCATGTCTTTCTTCCACAACAAAATGAACAGGAGCTCTAATTGGCAATTTCAGAGCAACACATTGTTTTACAGACAACAGTTCTATGCAGCTTTTAAACACATTATTTATACTCAGTCTTTCATGCTTGGCATGGCTGAGAAAAGTCTCATCTAATAAAACCATATGCTAAATGTAATTCAGCTTCATAAGAGGCCTGTTCTCACTGCCTGGCAGGTTGGGATTTAAAAGTTTAAAATCTAAGCTGAGGAACACTCTGCTTAACTTAGCAGCCCTTCTGAGATTTGGGAAGTTGGGGGCTTCTTAGCATCGTGTCAACTGAGTCTAGGGCTGTGAAAAGCCTCTCTGGATGTTTTAATGCTGACACCACTCAAATCTTCTGTCATTCAGACTTAGGATGAGTGTTGTCATGTCTAAGGAGCCAGTGTTAACCTGTCAATTTGTTTAAAAGCAATAAAAAAATTGTTCCCATTAAATCAAGGTTAATCCTCCTGAACAGTTCTTACACAGTTGTCTCCTATGTGAGATTAAACGTACTCCAAATATATGTAGCACAAACACCTGGATAAAAAGTTTATATATACCATGGTGTGTGTGCACTGTCTGCTTCCTTCCTTGTTTTGCTTGGGAGAGGGGATTTTCCTGGCTGGCTGCACTACACACACAGGGGTTGGTCACTGGGAGTGACCACTGGCTCTCATCCCAGAACCCAGGTGTGTTCCTGTACAGCAGGTCAGAGCACACCATCAGTGCACAGCACAGATACAAGCCAGGTTTTCCAGCTACAGTACAGATAATTCCCACACACATTCACCCTTCCCCATCCAGCTGTAGACAGAGGCACAGAAAGGGCTCTGTTCTTCCAGAACCCCTCTGTACATCCCCAGGTGGGGTGGGATGGGATGGCCCAGGTCCCTTCCAGGGTACTCTGGCAGATGCTGGGCAGGGCCATCTCCAGAACCCCCCAGCTTCTGGCATGGGACAGGCAGCAGGCACCAGGAAGGGAGTAGGATGGGTGCCACAGTTCATTGGTCCCCTTGTCTCTGGCACCCTCTTCTCTCACTGACATCCACAGACACTTTCCACTTCCTCAGCTGCCCCATTCCATGAAGCATTACTTCCAATACATCATCTTCCTCAGTGTACACAGTAACACAGGTGGCATTTAGTGCCTGGATGAGCAGGATCACTGCTATTCCTACACCACTTCCCAATGGACTGGTCCTGGGTGCAGTTTCCTCCCAGCTGATGTCCTGAGCTTCTCCTACCAGGCCACAGCTTGGACACTCACTCTGGATGCTGAAACCTCCTTCAAAGTTTATACACACCACAAGCACTGGCTTCCTCTTATCTCCTGTGGCACTTATATCCTCAAACAACTCCAGCAAATTACTTAAGCATGACCTCCCTTGCCTGAATGTCTGCCAGGTAGTCTTAATTAAACTGTGCATTCCCACATACACTCTCCACAACACCCTGAGGAGAGGTTTCCAAGATTTCCTCATTTTGTGTATTCCCTTGAATCATCTATCATTAAACAGCAATAATGATAAGCAAAATGAAGAAGACAAGAATAGTTTTGTATCTGCAGAAAGATAATGCACAAAAAAATAACTACATAGAAATTAGTTATTAGATGGGCCACTGTGTCTCTCCCAAACAGAGATCCTGAGTTACTGAGCACTTCCCTACAGCTACTGAAGGATGTTTTCAAACATCCTGGTGATGAACTTGGAGTAAAATCCATGAGCAGGTCTTACTATAAGAAGGATAATCTAAGTTACTAAAAAAGAAGTATCAGAAATACTGACTTTGCTTATAATTCAAATAGGAGAAGCATTTACATGGAATCATGTTAGGCTTTTCTAAGAGACTCATACCAAAGGCATTATCATTTGATAATTATTTTTTTATGTTGCAATTCTATTCAGATGTTCCAGATTCCACTAAAAGCTACAAAAGCCCAACCCCCAATGAGCCCACTGCCCTCCCCTGCCTGGTCCCTCCTCTTAAATCAATGTTGGATCTGCTGCCAGACTGAGCAGGTGTGGGAACATCCTGAGGCCATCAACTGCACACAGAGCAGAGGGCAGGCAGGGCTCAGCACAGAGGGCCTTGACACTCGAAGGAAACACCTCTTAGAGGTGTACTGCTCTGGAAATGGTGATTTTCTAACACTGGGAACTGCCAAACCACAGAGAATGGACAAAACTCCAGCTGTCAGCCACACCAGTGGGGCTGTAACACAACAGCAGCAGCATCCTTGGCCCCAGGAGCCTGTGACAGAGCTTATGACATCCAGAGAAGGTGAGCAAGGTAATGCAAGGCACAGTTTTATTAATCCCATCAAGAAAAACAAAATCAATTTAAGGAGATTTAGGATTTACAGTTATCCCCTGCCTGGTTTAAAAAGATATTTTAAGTCATATTTTTGTTTCTAGCTGTACTTTGTAGCTGACCCATTTCTGTTCATAATTAACCCTGGAGTTTTGTTTTACTCCAGGATCAAGATACCTATGGAAAAATGATCTGAGTTGTTTCTGGACTGATGTAATAAGATTGTTACCTAAATTCTGGGTACAAGACTCTGTTGTTGCTGATGAGTGAGGAAGAGAGAAATCAACTTTATTTTATGATCCCAGCTTGACTTCACATAGTTGAGTCCTCAAAGAAATGCTCTATTTCTAACAGCACAATGAAATCTGGCAGCATTTCACAGCAAGGCATATGGAAGTTCACAATGCCATCTCTGCAAAGTCACCTTTCAGATGAGAAGTGCACCCACAACTGCACCACACCACCAGAGATTCCTCCACTGCACCCTAGGTCAGGGTGTGCTGGGCACTTAAAAACCCAGCTGGGGTTTTAGAGCAGTAGCTGAAGTTTTAAACCAAAAACTAAACAGAACCCCCCCCCCAAAAAAAAAAAGCCTCATGTTTTAATAATTCAAGGAACTACCTGCTCTTATGCCTGCTGCTGCTGGTCAGTTGGCTGAGGACACTGATGTGAGGATGAGGGTGTTTGGGAAGGAGGTGAAGCAAATGACAGAAAATTGTGAGAAGAGTTACACACATAGGCAAACTTTGCCTCCTTAAAATAGATGAAAAAATCAGGGATAATAAGAGGATAGTTACAGTCATTCACAGTGGTCTAGAGAACAGGAAACTCTATGTGAGATAAATGAATTACACCACAGGAAATACAGGGGTACATCCATTTCGGATTTGGACCTTGAACATGCAACTGGTGTGAAACCACAGACAGGACTTGTTATTGACATTGGTGGTTTGTGGGCAGTGCTTCCATTACAGGGCAGGATGCAGACTCACTGCAGCCAGCAGACCTACTGGGATTGTCTGGCTAGAAGAAATCATTTGCTTACCGTGCATACAGAGCATCTGTGTTAAAAATTAATGAAGGCTCGGGTACAGCTATCAATAAAGATGGACAAAAGGCAGTCCTATGTGCAAGAGGTTTCTGTGCACCTGAGGAAAAGAGTCACTTTCAGGCTTGCAGGCAGAATACCACACATGGTTACTTTGCTAGTGCAGCATCCCCAAGAGTCAGTGCATCACCAGATGCCATTGGACTGTGCCAGGTTATGCAAGGTCTAGAGCAGAGTGCCTACAGATACTTGCCAAAAGAGAGATCCTCTTACTACTTAACTTGAGATTTTGTTAAGATTCACTTAATCTGCCTTCTTAAAGTACATTTACAAAAGCAAAAATGATCGATAACTCCACCATTAAATTGCATTACTTTGCATAAGTAATTTGGGACAATACATTAAGTAAATGAATGAATAATCCTTGAAATCTACATTCAGTAGGACAACAGCTTTAGCAACAAATCTCTGCTGTAAGGAAAACCAGCTATTCAGATGACTAAATTTACAAGGCAACTTAGGAAAACCAAAACCCAATCAGTTTCATACTGAAAGCAAGTGGATTAATTTTAACGGACACCAGCATAGCAATTTATAGCTATTACAATTTTTCTGACAACATAAATCTCCAATTCCAGCAGCCAGAGTAGGTGAAGCTTTAAGAACAAATAGCTCATTGATTCAATATGTCTGTGCAGTTTAATTCTGAGAAATCGATCATTGTGCATTTCCTCCAACACTTTTTTTTTTGTAGCATCCTCCTAAACAATTTATTATTATTGCTTATTGCTAAAATAGAAACGGTGATTCCACCACTCACAGCCCTACTAAATCATTACTTAATGCTGCATGGCTGCCCTGCTTATATAAAAGGATAGCTTGGTTTATTATGAAGAAGACTATTATTAAATGTTTCTCAGTTGTGTTTATAGTTGGTGACTATTATTTTAAGAATTCTGTTTTCTTTGACTAGATTTCCCTTGCCCCACCTATGTCATGTGGAGTTCTTGGAATCACCTCTAAAGGAAAGGGTCACTTTTGGTTTATGAAGTATCCCCAGGCAAAAGCCAGAAGCTATAAACATGAATTTTTCATTATATTAATTGTCCTAGTTTAACTATGCTACATGACTCTTCAAGATAACCAATACAGAATTTTAATTGTGTGTGAAATATTCAGTCTTCCTAAGCCCTCTTTCTAACCTTTTTTATACTGGAGGGAGCTTCTGCCAACAAACACTGCCTCTTAGCTAATGCTCAACTTTCTTTGTAATTCACTTTCCTGACCTTTTATTTTGACATTTTCACCTCATATATTAATTTCTGCCTGCACTGAATACTGCAGCATTATAATTACTTACATATAAACCTTTCATCACATCTTTCTTTGGATTTTGTTAGAAAATGCTGTATATCAAATAGCAGCAAATTTCCCATTAATCAGCTGGCCTTTCAGCAGAACAGGGAGATGTTACCAGCAGGAGATGATCCCGCCCCAGAGCCTCTGTGCTGCCACGTGTGGGTCAGAGGAGTCTTCTACTTCAAGGGAACAACACAGGGCATCCAAAAGAGAGAGAAACCAGCCTTTCCAGACCTCCCACGAGACCTATGAATGTGTCCTCAGCCTTGCCCTCACCCAGATTTAGGGCAGCAATAAATTAAACAAGACACTGATCTCCCTCCCAGCACATCCCAAAAGTCTCACCACCTCAGTGAGCCTTCAGACAGGCCTGAGGACTACATTTCTCATCCTGCACCCTACATTAATGGCTATTACTGGCAATTTAAACCACAATTTCCAGTGAGTTTATTACCCATATAAAAAAGAAACCCACATCAATCATGCAGGTTTTATTGCATATTTCTGTTTAGAGCATATTCACACACAACCTATTGCAAACAGACAAGATCCGGTGACATACCAAAAGTCACATTCCAAAAACGTTCTTCTCACCTGGTTTCCACACCAGAACCAAGGAACAGAAAGTACACAAGGTGTAATTCAGGTGATCAGCTCTAGTAACACGGTGTTTATCAGACCTGACAACTCCTAAATCCAGCCCACCTGAGGCTTTTCCACAGTAAGGTGGCACAGAGCAAACGGATCTTTGTGCACCCCTGAAGGCACCACACCTCCACATGAAAGCCTGACCTGCCTCACTGGATGAGGGGA
>VYZS01098408.1:1412-24025 GCA_013400695.1 Neodrepanis coruscans
AAAATTCCTAGTGTGGAGAACATAAATTCTTCCCAATAAAATAAAAATGATTTTGCTTTCCAGGCATGACAACAGGTCCATTTAGCCTTCAGCCTTTGTTATTTTGAATAAATTCATGAAGTAGAGGGTTTAAATTAGAGAGGAGCCAGAAGCAGAAACCTGGATCCTCACCAGCACTCTGACCTTGGGCATGTTTCATTTATTTTTGAAGCTGAGCCACTTTCTGTAAAAAAAAAATCATATCTAAACTCTTGGTCTGTATATGCTGAAACTGCAAAGGGATACAGTTTCAGATTAAACAACAGAGATAGAGTTTAGAAAGAGCCGAAACCAAGTTTATCATTACAAAATTATGACTTGGTAGGACTACATTTTGGAGTGTTGTATATAAGAGAAAATGAAAATCTTGATTTTTTTTATGTGGGTGCTTGAAACATTTTGAACATCCAGTTATTTTAAAGAGATTTACACCTCAAGTCACTTATCCTGTTTAAAAACCTTTTCCTCCATAGAAGTGTTTAATGGTGGCCAAGACTCTCTTGAAATTAATTGTTTCACAGATAACTAATGGATTTAACTACAGAGGAATGTTGATTTTGTATATATTAACTCACCTGGCACACTTCAAACTATTTGGAAGTGTAATTCAATGTGTGCAACTCTATGCTTCTGCTTTACCACTGTGTTAGCAATACAATCCATATCATTCACTCAGAGATGTCCACTGAGGTTTTACACTTCCATAAGTATTAAGTAAATCCTTTCAATAAGCCCATAGCTTTCCTTGCAATTTGGCACAAGTAGATATATCCTGAACTTTCAGCTTGTAATCAAGAGGGCATCCTGGAAAAAACAAGCCATTTTGTGCCATCTCCCATTTTGTGTAAAATGTTCCTTTATCCTGCAAGAGCATCTGGCATGCATGGTAAGGCAAAAGTAATGTCCCTCTGCAGAGCATGCTGGTCTAATGATATCATAACAATGAAGAGTAGGCAAAGACAAATTTCATTCCAATTTGTGCTTTCTGAATTGTAACTGATTGACAACAAAAGTCTGCATGGTAAATGGCAACAGAACACAAACCCAAAGTGAAGTCTGTCTTAAACCAGTTTCAGTACTTCTTTAATATTGTTATGCTGCCCATTACATTTCTAGCTAAACATCTTATCTATACAAGTCTGTTACAGTCTTTCAGCACAGAAGTCTACCCTTGCATCCAGCTGTACTTAAAATAGCACTATACCAAGACTTCTGCAGTAACACATGCTGTTTACTGGCCTTCCTCTGCTAATGGCTGTGCTTTTTATATGAACACGAAACATACGTTTTTCATTTCCTTAGAATAGTAAGAAATCTTTTTACAGAAACTGCTGCCTAAGCAAATTACAGCTCTATAATATTTCCATTAAGAGATCTTACTTTTCCCAATGCTGAGTGCTTTTGGTGGTGTGTTATGAAGTCCAGAAACACAGAGTGAAAATTGTTCTTGTGACCACAGAAGCATTTTAGATTTTTCTGGTGAGGCCCATATCCAGGTCATTTAAATATATGTTTGCTTCATGCTTCCTTTTTTCCTTTTGTAAGTTATAGGGATTTAGAAGAGATACAAATTTCTTTAGGACGATTTTTGTCAAAATGAGAACAGAATAACTTTCACAGGACTTACGTTACTCTTTGCTTTACTAGGGAGAAATAGGCACATCTGGATGGTAGCTGCATCGGCAGGACACAAATACCTCAATATCTTTATAGGAATCATTGCTGGCCAGCACAGTTTTAAGCCATGGGTGGCCTCTGAGGACCTGGTAGAGTAAAAGACAGGGTTAGGTGAAAAGTGATGTGAAAAGAGTGAAAAGAGATACAAACCCTCATTCACTAAAACGATTAACCTCTCTTTTTCTCCACACAAAGCTTCTTCTTTTCTGAATAAAATAACACTGTTAGGTCAAATATGTGTCAAAATTTTAAAGCTGTTACGGACTCAAATACATTGGCTGAGGTTTATACATGCATGCAGGAGGTTGAACCTCACATTTACTATTCAGGTTTTCAGCATCTATAGGCATAATTTCACATTAAATTACATTATATTGCATAATTATATAATCACAAAACAACTTTTGCAGGTGCAGCTCCCAATATATGAAACCTGTGACAGAGTATGGCTGTATATACAGACATGATTTTTCCATGTTGTCTACTTCCCATTTTATTCAGCTTGAAGGAGTGAAGGGAGAGTGCCTCTATTTTATGAAACTAAACAGATGTCAGAGTGCAAACACGCAAAATGGGGATGGTACACAGTGCCTTATTTACATTAGTTATCACAAATGTTAAAAAAAAAAGTGTCATCGAGTCCACGAGTCCCACTTGGACCCCCTCCTTAATCAAGACTGTGATATTCAAGTCGTGTAGGGATCCTGACTCCTATCCTGCCTGTTCTTCAGCTAGAATAGCCACTGTCTTACATTTTTCTCTAACTCTTACATTTTTCTCTAACTCTTCTTTTTCCAGGCAGCATCAGATACATGGAAATAAACTGTCTTCATACTACACTATGTATTTGTTGTAATACATTTCTATTTTATTCAGTGGTTTTTGTTTGCTACTGGGGATCTCACACCCATAAGGCAGGTCAGGCAACTGGGCACCTCTGCCCCAGCTTACTGTGAGCTGCAGGACTTCCCTACGTCACAGGTGAAGAGGTCACTGCAAAAAATTCAAGTTCAAGCTGGTTGAGTTCATAACCCAGTTAGTACTGGGTCTGGAAGCAGAAAACAGGAAAGGACTATGTCAGGAGTTGTGTGATTAGGGGAGAAGGCATCTCTGCATAGAGGTCTGGTTGGGATAATAAACAAAGTTGTAATGATGGAGCTGGGAGATTCAAGGTCTAATAATGCAGTTTAACAGTAGTTGTGAAGGGCAGGGGGAAGTCTGATAAAGTTAATTAGACTGGGATGGGACTCATTCTAAAGGAGTGCAAAGGATTAGGGATGATGCTAGTGGGGACAGGGAGAGTGGCTTTATGCTGACACTTCAGCAAGGCAGGGATTAATCCCAGGAGTGCTCAAAGACAGTGTTTATGTTGTCAGGGGCTGATGAATTGAGATGTAGTTCAGAGGTGGTGCTGAGCTAGAGGAATCAAGTAACTCAGCTGTGTTTCAGTCTGACTCTCCACACCTGGCCTGTGAATCCATTTCTTTAATTTTTTATCTTGCCAGGAGTGAGTAGGCAGCTGGTCAGACAGATATCCGATATCTCTTGCTCTCCTGGCTGTCTGGATTGCCTCTTTCACCAGATCACAAGTCAAAGGAAAAGACAGGATTTAGAAGAGAAAGGGGAAAGTGGAAATAGTGTGTATGCAGGGAGCAGGAGGGTAGACAGATTTTAGCTGAGCAACCATAAAGATTTTTAAACAGTGTATTTTTTTAGCTGTGCATCCGTTCAAGTGAGTTAGGCACAACTGCTCAATTTGTTCCAGATAGGGTTCTTGAAAATGCCCAAATCATGCTCTGACAGCAATAAAGTTTCATTTGCTAGGCTGGATAAAAATAACAGTGATGCACAAATCAATCACTTCTGCCTCAGAAGCAGGATCTGTAACTTCATTTTAGATTAGTCTCTTCCAGAACTGTCTGATATGCCATCAATCTGGCTTCTCACCAGCCTAACTCCTTCCTTAAAATCCTGGTCTCTCACTGCTCCATTCTCTCCTGGTGCTCCTCAGACCTCCCTGATTTTCCACTTTTGTTCTGTGTGCTCCTGTGTTTGTCCTCTCCATCATGATCATGCACATTATTACATGTTGCATCTTTCCTCCACTTATTCACAGACCAACCCTCCCATTTCTGAGCCAACTTTGTTGATCCTTTTCTCAACAGCTACACCTGCCTAACCAGTTCATACCCACGATCCTGGTTATGTCATTCACACACCTCCCTGTTACTCATGTCTAAGCAACTGTTCATGGAGCCACATGTGATATTACATGTTGGAGCACATCACTATGCAAAAAGTGTATGTAGAGAAGGAGGAAAAGGCAGTGCCCATTGCAATTCTCTTCAGAACATCTCTGTCTGCTGTGTGGGAACAATGTGGGGATGGGGGAGGACCAAGTTCTGGGAACACTTGAAACCACAGGCCTGACTTGGCTTCCTTCAGACAAGCCTATTTTTCTGAGCTTCTGCCTGTGCGGTGTAGGGCGAGTAGGAACGGCCTCACCTTCCCTGTGTCTGAGGCTGGCTGGGAGCCATGTGACTGGTTTTGTGTGGCCCAGAGTCCAAACTAATACGCTTCATTAAAGACAGGTTATACTGAACCAGCCTCAAGCCACCATCCCGTGCATTTCATCTGTTCTTCTCACCACTGACAGAGGCAAAACTGAATTCCTTTCTCTCTGGCTTTCTTCCTTGCACAGCACACACCACTGCAGGGGCTCCAAATCAACTGTGTCCAGCACATTTTTCCTGTGATTTTGTGTGCATTCCTCAGATGTCAGCTTCATGGACTTAGTGCAGTTCATGCATGCTGATGCCTACCATGGTACTACCTAGTAGATCCTGTTAGCTGCTTTGCTTCTTCTATGGAAAGCTTTTAGCATGTCATAGGGATGAAAATAATACTATTATACAGAAACAGAGATGTACCCAAGAAGTGAAAGTTAAATATTGAATGAGATCCTTCCAGGTGAACTTTTAGCCCCACCTAAGGAATTTAATAGAAAATTCTATCCGTATTATAAAATGCTGTAGACTGGTATTTTGTATGAAGTCATTAACCTTCTGTGAAATTAACTTGGCCCTTTCCATAATGTTTCTCAGCTGCATATGTTTAATATTCTCATTCTGATGAGCAGCATTTTTTGTGGTTGTTTTTTCTAGACTATACTTTTTGTCCAGTGGAGTAATGGTAAAATTAAAAAGAAATCTAAAAAAATCAACAGATTGGCATATTGGTGAGAAAACATCCAGAGCTGAAGACTAAAATGTTACTTTGCTGCAAGGTCTGGAATTCTTTGGCATGACAACAAAGTTGCCAGCTGGCTGTAATAGAAGAAAAATGAGCAGAGCATCTGTAAGATATTTACAGTAAGGGTAGAGGGAGGAGGGGAGCAGCTCTCAGAGTTTATCAGTGGTATGCAGAGGTCAAAATGTTTATCAAACCAATTTGATGTGAAAAACCCTAATGAGAAAGGGATTTCAAATATTCTGAGCAAGTCCCAGGATGATGAGATGCATCTTCCTAAATGCACTTAGGTTCCCTTGGGAACCAGATGGAGGGGAAGAGAAGGATCAGTGGAAGGAAGGGGGACGAAGCTGAAGAAAGCTGATTGCTGTGTGTAAGGGTGTATGGCAAGGGGTGTGGAACTGCTGGGTTGTTGCCTGTGCACAGCCAAGGCCTTGACTTGGGCTTTCTGAGACGCCTTACCCATCATCCCCATTCCCCCTGCCTTGAATGGATTTCATTATCCCTGTCTGGAATGCAGAAGACATTTCTTCCAGACAGTAATACATATATATATAAACAAAGGGAAAATGCAGAGGAAGCAGATGCTGGTCCCCCTCAGTCTTAGATGGCCCCTGCTAACTCCTGTCCCACACAAGAGGCTGGGGGAGGAAAGAAAAATCCCCTCAGCCATCTTCATTTTCCTGGATTATTCCCTGCTGAAAAACCCTAGTCTCATTTCCACCACCCTCTCCCACTGTCTTTCTCCACTCTTCAGCTTCCAGTGCTGCAGGTTTGCAGTGTTCATGTCTCTGCCCCATTGCTCTCCCTCTCCAGCTCTGTAGGCTGACTGGGCTTTCCCAAAGGGCAATGCTGGTCATTTCTAGCTCATCCCTCCAGCCAGGGGCTGCTGGAGCTGGCAGCTCCATTTCCAGGAATGGGTTAGTTTCCCAGCTTTTGCTGTCGCTGCTGGAGCACAAGGGGCGTTCTGACAGACTCTTATTTCCGACACTAACTCGGAAGGCTAAAGAGGGTGGGTATTTTAGCCCGAGTCTACCCTAAGAGGTGAAATGTGAGCTTTAAATAATGTTTTAGATGCAGTCAGGTCCTCAGATATGAATGGTATAAAAGACAGTATGAAGCAAGTTCTATCTTCCTATTTTTCTGCTCTCAGTTCTCATACATTAAACCAGGTCAGTTCAGGCTCCCAGTCCTCCCACCACTGAAAGCATGCAGCTCCTGATGGCCACTTCTTCCCCAGGACAGACAGTTAGGGCTCTCCCAGAGAGGAAATATGAAATTTCCTCTCCAGGAGGGTTCACTCCATCCCTTTCCCTGTTGTCTCCTTGACCACTCTTCATCCTGCATCTCTGTGATAATCAGTTCAGCCAAAGGTGAAGTGCTCAGGCTGGCAAGGGTGGATGGGACGGATCAGCGTGAGAAACAACAATGTTTTTGCAGTTACTGGGCAACACAAGGAAGTGTGCTAGTTGTGGAGCTCCTCAGAGCCTTGTTCAGCCCACCATCGGGGGCAAGCTGAGCTGTGAGGCAGCGGCACTGTACAGCAGCAATCTCCCACCGCAGCCATTCCTCGGGAATTAGTCACTGACTTCCCAGAAAACAGGATCCAGTCCTGAAGGTCTGAAACATTGTTCTCTGGTTTGCCCGCAGTGGTTGGGGTGACTCCTCTGGAGCAAACGCAAGCACAGAATTGGTTTAAGCAAGAGCCTTTGGCTTTTTACTCTTTTTTCTCCACGCCCTGCCTGAAGACATTTCTTAGCTGCTGGTGGGGGTTGTTCAGAGGGAGAAGAGTGAAAACACAACCTAGCCAACAGCCATGAGCAATGACAAATGGTTTCAGGTAGGTGAGTACCGGGGAGTACTGACAGCTCCTTGTTCCTCAGGCTGTGCGACACTGTTTGAAGAAGCAGTGTACATTAGAGCTGTTTCTGCCTGCTATCAACGAAATTAATCTGAAAAGACCAAAAACCACAGCAGGGCTAGACTGTACACAGTTTTGGTTTTCTCTTCACCCTGCTCTCTTCCCCTCGACAAACTGCCCTAAACTGAGCCCTGGACTGATCCCTTGCCTTCAGCTGTTTGAAAACACCTATATAAAAACCTGTAGTAAAGTGCTTGAGTTAAATGCATATGATCAATTTTGTTGAAATTAGTAACTGACCTCCTGTAAAAATTACATGAGTTTATTCACAGCACCCTGATGGCAATTTCAGTCCTGCAAAACTAGAACGAAATTGAGGGGTTTTTTTTATTAAAAAGCTACCAAATGCTCAGTGTGTGGCAAGCCTGGGTAAAAAATGTACAGAGAAAAGCAGAACAAATCCTTTGCTGCTCCTCAAGCACCCAAGCTAAGCTTTCTTGGCGTTTACAAGTCACTATGCTGCCCACCTCATACCCCGAGATACGAGTTTTTAAACAGGAGAGACTATGGAAAACTTTGGAGCAGGCAGCAGGGCTGATCTGTGCAAGGCATTGTAAAGCCTTGAGGACTGGTATGCAGGATGTTTGCAGGCCTTTTTCTTCACCTCTGGTGGAGGATTTGATGGGGAATTTAGTCTGAGAAGACAGTGACAAATGAGCAGTCTGCAGAGAAAGGATTATGAAGGGGAAAGGATAGAAAAGAGAAGATAATAGAGAAGGAATGTTGTTTTTGGAAGAACATTTTAAAGAGGAAGCAGATCATGTAACAGCCATGGGCAATACCACTTGCATCTTTCATAAAAACAAGAGAAACCATCACTATGATTCACTTCACAGAATGGTACCACCAGTCTTGGACAAAGAGGCAGTGAGGGTCAGGGCTGGCTCTGCTTCTGTGTCTCTTGGACAGCCATAAGCATTCTGCTGCCCCTATAGTTTGATTTACCTAGGAAACAAAGACATATCCCTGTGAGCATCACTCCACAGCACAACACAGCTTACCACACAAGATGGCTTTTTTCTTTCTTGAAAACGGGGCCTAAACCCACTCTGATGCTCCATAATAAGCAGGCAGTGCTGCCCCATCTCTTCTCAGGGAAGAGGAGTGAGTGCTGCCAGCCCACAGAGCACAGTGGCCAGGCATGACTCCAGCTTTGAGGCAGCAGCAGTGCAATGAGATGATGCAGAAAACAGCTGTGTCAGGCAATAATGCCACAGCATGGTGCATAAAGCTGGTATCAGCATCGCTTTAATATTACTGGATTTTGTCACATTCAGAATCGCAATTACTGCCCCATTATATGTTGTTCCTGCATCTGGGACTCCTTCCTGTGTTTATAACTTATTTAACTGCCCCTGTTTCAATTTGGGAGGAACCAATTTCCCTCCAAAAGCACTGAGCCCTTCAGTGCCTTCTCCCATACCTATTTTCAAACCTATCATTGTACGGCCATTAACTTTGCAAGTCCGTTAGAAGGAGCCTTGGCTCTGATCTGTAGCAGGCACATAGGAGCCTTGAAAACCTTTCCACTTCCTAAAGGTCAGTGCCTCCTGTTCTGTAACATGGTTCCTTGGGGCACAGTGCTGATTCAAAGTACAGATTCCATCTGGAAGGGATCTGATAACTCATTGTCTGGCAGTAGTCATTTCCTTTAGGTAAAATGCCTTTTTTAACACTTGGCAGAGATGATAGTTTCCAAAACAACTCTCTCCATGGAAGTGTTAGCACAGAATGTTTTTCTGTTGCTTTGCCTCTGGACCCTCCGTAGAAGACATACAGGGAAACTGTTCAGATGGGGACGCCACGACAGAAAGCACAGTCTTCTGTGAGCAGCTCCATGGGATGTTACTCTGCCAGGCTCCTCAGTGCCTCCGTGCAGAAAAGCAAAGCCTGTGCCACTTAATTTATGGTGTGAAAAAAGCATTGTCAAATGTAAATAGGAAGGCACACCCAGTACTACTGGAAAGGTTGTTCCAAGAGCTGTTAACTCACTCATTTCATTATTCTGTTGGTTTTTTTTTTTGTAGGTCCTGTATTCCTGTTCTGTAAGGTTTTTCAGAGACCTATTTTCTTGGCAACTCCAGGTACAGAAAGGTAAATACAGAATAACCCGGTGTGGACAAGCCCATCTCCTTCAGATATGATCTGCTGGGGGACATTGCATCCCAGTGCAGCTGCAAGAGCAGCAAGCAGCTATAAGGCCACTGCCAAACCATGAAGAAGCCTGGGGCGGGAGGTGGCCCAGAAGCTTCGCCATGCTGGTCTCCCCTCCCACCACAAAGGGTGGCCTGAATCTCTCCCAGATGTCCACATACCACAGCCTGCTTTTCCTTCCAGGCAACCACAGAAAGATTTATTTGTCTAAAGAAATAGGAAGCAAGAATTTTAACTCCTCACTACTGCAACTGGTCAGTGGATTGCTCCCTTATGTAGCTACCTACCAGGTGGTCTGAGCCTCCAAGTCAGGTAGCCCTGGGACCCTGGGATGCTGTTATTTAACTCTTCCTTAATTCAGAAGTGTTGGAGACCTCCCTCATCACAGGAGGTAACACAATACATCACTACAGGTGTTCAGGAGAGAGGCAGGGGAGGCTCTGCAGCTGTTAGAGATTTCAGCTAAATGATCTCCCCAGTTTCTCTACAGCTGCACTGAAATATCTTTGCTTTGGTTTGTGCTCCAGACACTCCCAAGCAGTAGCTCACCCTTGTTTCTTGGGGTCTGAGCCTATACCCACACAGTGTTCCTTGCACCATGAATCACAGACCTTTTGCTTATACTGGCATGTTTCAATTTCCATCACAGACTCCCAGGAAACTGCCACTGTCCATAAGCTTTATTCTTCTGCAGCTCTGCCACCCTGGGATATGTCACATGGAAAATGCAACCAAAGCAAATACTGATGTTGCAGGAAATGTGCTTGGCAGTGCAAAAATACACTCTGCCTTGGTCCAGGAGCTCTGGTCTTTTTATCCATCCCAGTGTCTTGGTCTTTTCTGGGCTGTGATATTTCACCCTTGTAATAATCCTGCTCCATCCAGCAAAATCGACTTTGCTTGTTTTCAGCAGCTTTGCCCTAAGTTATGCAACAGATTGTTATTTATCGTTCCGTAAAAGATGTTGAAACTTCGAGAAGGTACACAGCCACATTTCTACTCTATTGTGGCAAACCTTGCTCCTCTTCTCTGTCAGGAGGACAGAGACACAGAGGACAGTGCAGACTTAACAAAAAATGCCTGCAGAAAAAGGCCTGGGTTTAGGCATTTTCTCATTTTTTTGCACTTCAGTAGATTCCTTGTTCTGCAGAAAGTGTCCCATGGTGTGTTTGTTTAACTGCTACTGCAAATGGTGCTGGGGGACCACAAATGCTTTTTACTAATAATAAACAGTTCCCATTCTGTTAAGTCACTATGGAGCTCACATAACTTAGCCTGGATTTTCTCTATGTCCCACTGCCTGGAGCTCTATTTATCCTCCTCTGGAATTTCTGCTATTGTGCTGAGACCTGAGACCTCTGGACTACACTTTCTCAACAATATGAGAACACTTGATACCATTTTTTTTGCTAGTGAAACATGGAAAAACTTCTATCTCTCAGCAAAATCACTGGGCCAGGAAACCTAAAGACCTCCATGAATACAGAGTGGGATACCACACATTTAATTTTAGCCATCTAAAAGCCATGGCATCTCACCTAAGCTATTCGTCTGGTCTCTCTCTATAATCAGTAAAAGGAGATAAGCCTCTCTGGTGATGACTCATTCCATCTATTTGAGGGTGGGGTGAATCACCCCTTTGCAGCTGCCTTTCTCTATCTGTTGACTACAGAAGGAATAAAACCAAATCCCTTGGACCAGAGATACTTAATCTGAAGTAGCTAGAGTTACAGCTAGAATCACCCACCCTTGGTAATACCGAGAAGCACAGTCAAAGACACTTTCTGCTGCCTGGATGTTGTCCTGTGTGGGGAAAGGATTGCATGATACCAAAAATAAAAGCAATGCATCTTGATCTCATTTCCACAAGTTGCTATGAACTGTTCCTTTTAGCCTATTACATTTTCACCTTCTAAAATTCCAAGGGGAATTTTAGCAGTCAAATAGGTTGTCTGAGCACAGTGCCAGCTGTCCCAGCCTGTGTCCTGCATGCTCCCACGATTAAGGAGAGGTCTCCACAAGCCACACTGGGGATGGGTAGAAGAGCTAAAGGCCACTTCCTCAGCAAATTCCAGTTCTGGATTGCTGGCTGTTTGCAGAAGCAGGAAGAACATAATGCATGATATAATGTATAGAGAAGCTATAAATGCAACTAAGCATCATGGTGCCTTTCCTATGACTTTGACCTAGAGCTGCCTCTGCCCTGTATTCCTTTTTGTGCATCAGAGCTCACTTTGATCTCTCTCACCACAGCTGTACACCAATATATTGTCCACCTAAGTACTTGTCCAAGTGAGATGTGGATCTAGCCCAACTCCTTACTTTGTTTCTGTTACCACCTTGTTCAGTAAGAACAGACACAGGGTAAGACACCTTACCTAGCCCAGGCAGGTGGTCTGGCTTTCACTGTGAATGGCTGGCTGCTCATCCCTCAAAGTCTGCAAAGGATAAATGTTGGGGGACCAGAAGATCCATCCACGAGTGTGTGGTCTGGATTCACCCTGTAGGAATGTGAAGCTGAAGTGGGATGGGGTGCAGCAAAAGGAAAAAAAATCAAGAAAAACAGTTTGGAGGGAGGGAAAGGTAAGTAGTTGTTTTTTTAACAGGCGTGCGACATCACTTTATAATTGCTGTCTATGTAAATGCTTGTGTGGTCTTATTACTCTTGTGCTTCTGTCACTGACTAAAATTGTTTAAGCAGTATGTAAATTACAATTAAAAAGCATCTATGCTAGCCTGTCCCAGGGGTTGATTTTGTTACTCAGAAGTAACTGGTCCCAGGCCAAGGTCTTCTCCGCATGATGCCAATGTGCTACGTGGCAAGAGCTTCTGTTTCAGAGTTTTCCATCCGGGCTTTTGAATCCTAGGCAATTGCCAAGCCGCCTGCCAGGCTAGTTAAGAGATTGCTCATGGTAACAGTCCAGAGCCTGTTTAGCTAACATTTTCCTACAGTTACATAAGAAGGGTGTAGGATACCAGTTAGGGAGGAAAATTTAAGCTTGTCTCTAAAAGGCAAAGTGCGTTTCCCCCATCTCACCTACTATATCTGACTTTATCCTCTGCCAATTCACTGTCACTCAATTCTGTTTTCACATTCTGTGTTATTGCTGGTTTGGAAACCTCTTCTAAGAGCTCATTCCTTGGCCAAGAATATTTGCTTATTGAGTATTTCTTTACCAATCCTAGCTGCTTGGTAGTGGCTTGGTTTGAAGCTTCTTCTTTGGTTTCTTTTCCCGTATGACTTCCTTCTTCCTTTCTTCCTTTCTTCCTTCTTCCTCTCTTCATTGGCCTTCTTTACAAACCGGCAGCATTATCTGCACTGGTTCTGTACTGTGTTCAGTCCCTCCTCCGTCCCTTCCCCAGGCTTCAGCTGCACAGTCCCATCTCAGCCAGACAAGGCAAATGTAAATTCTTGTTGTCTATTTGTTCTAATATTGCTATTAAAAGAGCAATGATGTGAACTCTGGGATATCTGGGCAAATTCCAGTTGGAAAATCTTGCTTAAAAAAACTTCCTTTAGTAGTGCATGCAGGAAATACTGTTCTTCCCTCTCTGTCCTACCAAAACTGGGTGCAATCTCTCTGCTGTCACTCCATTCTTGGCTGGATGTCAAAAGGACGATGCAAATAGGATAAAAATGACTTCATGACTGATTTATAGAAAAAGGTGTCCTCTAATAATTAATATGAGGATCAATCTAAGGGAAAACTGTTATTAGCAATTCACACGTGGGTGTTAAGTGTCAAACCCCAAAAACTGCTTTTGTGAGTCTCCTTAGAGCACACCAGTGCCTTGATACAAAGAAGAAATCTATTTGCAAAAAAGTTGTCATGGAAACATAAAAATAGCTCTGGAAGGGATGTTGAAGGGCCATCTAGTCTTTTTCCCTGTTACAAGATAAGATCAAATATAATTTAACCATTTCCGACAGATGTTCTCTAACCTATTCTTAGAAATCTCCTCAGCTTCCCAAGGCAACCTGCTCCATTAGTTCAATTTTTCTGAAGCCATTGGCTTCTAGACAGCTGTTCATTCTTGTTGTCATCCTTATTCCTCTTGGTCTACAGCTTTTCTGAAGAACATTTCTTCCAAATGTATTCAGGTTCTGCAGGTGAAGCTTTAGTAGTGCCAATCTGAGGTAAATTATTACTTCGTGGATCTTATTTATTACACATCTATATGATGTTTACATTTTTGCATCACTATGGCACTGCTGTCACATGGCAGGATTTTAAGTGCCAGAGCTCCCAGAGAATACAGTCCATCTCAAAAAGAGAGTGAATGAATTGTGAATACAATGTAGTTCTAATATCATACTACCAACTGGGCCTTCCCTTTCCAGACCTCTGGATACCTTACATAGCAGACTAATTTGGATGGCAGGAATGATGGTGAAATTTAGCTGCTCCTGTTCAGACTAAAATGGTTTTAGCTGTGACAAATGCCACATCCTTACATATGGGTTCAGAGTTCACTGCCTGGAGCCCCAGATATGTGTGGAGGAACGGGTCCACAGTGGCTGTTCCTGTGCAGTCAGGGGTGACACCTTCCCACTGAGAAGCCAGTGTTTGCGTCATGTGTTTACCTCCAAGCAGGGCTATTGGCAAGATTCTTGTGTGAGATTATTGATTAGGTTGTACTGGGAAAGTTGATCCATCTGGAGTCTGCAGACTGTTTTGTTTCCTGCTGGAATGTGTTTGCTGGGGGTGGCATGGCTTCTTATGCTGTCTTAGCTAGTTTTTACTTCATAGTATTATTTTAAACCAAAAAACTGGATAGAACAGGTTGGATTGTTGTATTTAAACTGTTTTATTATTGACAAATATATGTTTTCATTGCATGTGCTTTCTAGGGGGGAGAAAAGGAATGGGAGGTTGTTGGGTTTTTTTAATTTCTCTTTAATTCATACGTTGAAATTATCTAGTTTGGACATTGCGTTCAATGTTCCAGAGAAATGGTGCAATCTAGTTTCTTTGTAGCTCTGTACTTTTCTGTAATTAGGCTTCTCAGCTGACCTGTATCTCCTGTGATACGAGTCCTGCAATATAACTGCCTCTCTTTATCATGATGGATGATGGTAGTATTTACAGTTTCATAAGCTTCTATTTAGGAAACATCTGAATTTCAACTTCTAGGGAAGTATTTCAAGGTTCAACTTCTCTACCAGTGAAAAGCTATCATCTTCCTCCTGAAAAAGATGTTTTATGCCTTGAGCACCTCTGGGCTTACTGTGGACATGGGAAATATCCATTTGCAGCAGGGCAGGTGGGATGCCCTGCTGCAATGGCACCTGTCCTTTACCAAAGAAACACCCTTAAAGGTGTTGCATGAAGACACTTCAGGCACTCACAGGCACCACATTTCCTCACCCAAGAAGCACATTCCCTTCACAGGAGATGGGGGTCTTTGAACATACACCTGGGAGTGGGAGTAATTAGTTGTCCATGAGAGAGCAAAACTCTGTCTGTGTCCTCTACCACAGCTTTCTACTGAACTAGATTAGTGCCTCAAGTGCAGCAGCATCACCCTGATCCCCATTCCCCTCCATGGCTCCATTCATTTTCCCTGCAGGCTCCTGATGGGCTCACAGTTGTGCTGTAATTAATTAGCAGTGCTGCTCATCAAGTTCAAAGGGGTGCAGCAATTTCATGTGGAAGAGGGGAGAGTGTACAGAGGGGCAAAGAGACAAGCTTGCTGCCAGCTTTTGTTAGCCACAGAAAAAGCATTAAAGCTCCTTGGCCTCTGGGTAGCAGTGCTGGGCATGTAATCAGTAATTTCAACCTGCTTGCTAATAGGTAAATGAAAACTCTGCAAGTCATTTTGTTTTTCTGCTTCAACAGGCAATTGACATCTGATGAGGAGTGGGTGAGTATTGATAACATAAAAGCCTAGATGTTGTTCAAGAAAAAATGTGCCTGGCCAGGAAGGAGAAGAAACCTCCTGTAGCAAAAGAAGCTTGCAGTGATCCCAGAGTATCCATTCACACCATCGCAAAGGGTACAGAGGGCCACTGCAAGCAAGCCCCAGGGAATTTGCTACTCACCTTAGGGCAGGAGAGGACTGCATGCAGGAGGACTGTTCATCCAGGATATATCTGTCTGTGCCAAATACCAGAGCCAGGGCAGAGTCTCACATAGCCTCTCCCTGCTGTTTCATCATGAATTCATGTCCCATATCCTCAAGGACATCAGCAGGGCCAGTGGATAGCATGAAAAAGGGACAGTATTTGTTAGGCCAAGGTCATGGCCACCCTCTTTTTGTGGGATGATAACTGAACATGAGTTTTTCTGTGCTTGTTGCTCCCAACATTTCCTCCCTGAAGAAAATAAGGACCACATGAAAGTACAGAATTCAGAAGACACAGCAGCCAGCCTCTGAGCTATGATGGGCCACACAGCCACTGCAGGTATTTGACAGATACTTGCCACGTCCTCTCCTGAAGCATCCCATCATATGTGCTCCAGAAAAGGACTGGCTTATTTATGCACAGAGATTTATGTGTCCTTTTGCATGGCTGGGTCACAGGACTGAGTGTCAAATCAGCTCCATGACAGGCGGTCACAGGACTGAGTGTCAAATCAGCTCCATGACAGGCAGTCACAGGAAAAGAGTCTTGTGCCTGTGACACATGGTTGCACATTTGGAGCACTGAGGAGTACAGTTCAAACAGGTCCTAAGGAGAGATGGTGGAACACCTGGACAGGTGACCTCTGAGTGGCCAAAGGAGGGAACTCTTGCTGTTTATGTCAGCACTTGTTTCCCTGTGTCACCACTGAGATTCCATCCTGGCCTGTCTTAGCAGCAGTTTTCCTCTGCCAGAACTTTTCTATTATATCCTTTCTAGTTTCTCCTGTGAAAAATACAGCAGTGAAAATGTTTTTCCCATTCCAAAACAAATTATAATAATGAGGATAAATGTGATTCTTCTTCCAATCACAACTAAAGACTGACTTTTGCATAGTAAAGTTACAAGTACCCGAATGAAAGGGGGACAATACAGTATGATCTACATTAGAGGCAAGATCGCTTAACTCAGAAATTTGACTCAATTTTTTTGAATACCTCCACCTCTACAGAATATAAAAGAAAAACTGTCATCACCTTCCTTTCTACAGCTGGTACAGCCGAGACTTTTGAAACTGTCTGCTTAAAGTTGTCCCTACAAACACGCTGTTCAGCCAGCTGGATAAGCTCTCTGATTTTCAGACATTCTGAGCCTTTTACAATTCCCACGTGATTTTGCAAACAGAAAATCTTGGCCTCTGAGCCTTGCTGTTAAATTAAGCAGCACCAGGTCTGGCTGTGATTATTAGAGCTGAGAAAAAAACTCCATTTGTGTTCCACTGCATGCCAGACAGAGTTGGCTGATGTCTCGAGCAGACCTGTGCTAGGTTGCTGTTTCAAGCAGATTTGCTCAGCTGTACTCAAGGCGACCCCCAGAAATGTGGCCTCACATATAAAAATACTGTGATAGGACTCTCGTAGCACCAGTATCGATGCAAAGCAGGTCTGAAACTGGTGTAGGTACCAGCAGTGGAGGTGATGAAACAAGTAGTGGCAGAAAAGGCTGCTGGGATATTGACATCTGAGGGATTTGACATGGCCTGAGAAGTGGAATTGAATTTGCTGAAGTTTCAGCTCACGAGATGGAAGAAAAATTCCTGTTTCAACACATGTTTCTAGTTTGTATACTCAACTGCTTTTGCTTTGATGTTCTTGAATATTCAAACATTTTTCAACTGTGTGTTACAACACAAAATAGAAACACTCCCATTTTATCAAAATGAAATCTTCATAAGCTTGAGACAAGGTTTCTCTTCATAAAATAAATTAGGAAGCTTTGTTCCAGCTTCAAATGAATCAACCAGGAAAATCTTTAAATCTTTAATAGAACAGTATTTTCTTCCTCCAGACATATGTCAGCAGCTGCTGCAGCTGGTGTGTCTGCCTGGATCAAAGGGATCAGGAAAGGGGTGGTGAGACGGCATAGCATTCATCCAGCATGTGATAAAGAGTGCAAGGGTTAGTGCCTGGAATCATGATGTCATTGTATGAATTATAGAAAATCATCAGAGTCAAGGGAGACCTTTGTGTCTGTTTCCTGGTTTGGAAAATAATTATTTTGCAAACTGGCCGTGGAAATATTCAAGTTACAGCCAGTCAAACCTTTACATTTTAATGGAATTTTTGAATTAATCAGGAATATAGGGCTTAAAAGTTAGACTGATATTTCTGCAGATCTGTTCTACTTGCATATAGAGACTTGAATACTTGAGTCATTAAATGGGATACTTGGCAACAACAGCAGCTTTTAGAATGATACTATTCTTCTTGTGCTCTGTTTTTTCAAGGAATATTATACTGTCAAGGTTAATTCAAAGTCATGCAAATTTGCCACCTCCCAGGTTGGTTAGCTTCAATGTGGCAAGTGAGTTGATGTGCCTTTGAACTTATGCTGCTCTCCTCCCTCAGCTTTAGTTCTTTAATGACGTCCTTTTGTTGATTCATTGCTTGTGAGTGCAGAGATAAGCTCTTCTCTTCCTTGTAGCTCAAATCATCTGTGAGTACAATATAGCCTATATGATTCAGCTGTCTGATTAGCAGAGCTCCCTGAGTCTGGAAATGAAGCATTCCATGCCTATCAAGTTCCTGACAATCAATGGGAGAAGGAGTTAAGAAATTACAAGTTACAGTCCTGCTGCTTGAAAGAGAACCAAGACTGGTTCTGGTTTACCTTAATATGCCAGATTATAGTTTATGGCAGTTCAGGAGTGTTTAAGGAGACATTCAGCCATGCCTGCAGCTGGGGTGGGATCAGGCAGTCTGGTCAGCTCTCCTACACTTGCCATAAGCAAATTGGTGATTCAGAGCCCTTATCCCCCTGAAGTCATTAAAACATTGTGTGGCTGTAGCCCTCAGACATGTTCTGCAAATGTGGATATCAGCCACCAGTGTTGCAAACCGTGTAGGCATGGGGAGCCAAACACAGGGGGGAACCAGAGGCATTGCTGTTCATGAAGCAATACAGAAAGCTTTGCTTCAGGATGTACATCTCAGTTGGGATTTTGTATGTACCTGCCCAGTGCTTTGCAAAATGTCTGCTGTGATAAAAATATCATTTTAAAACAAAATGCAGTCATTTTTGATAGCAAAATTCTATAGGTGTAATACTGGAAGTGTGGTCTTTGGAATATTATTTGGAAGGGAATATTATTGCTGTCTAGAATTATCTAATGGAAGGATGTGGCTGATCTAGGCAAGTCACCTTGAAGTGGTATGGTGGTAGAACACGAGGCAGTAGACACCAGCTGGAGCATTAGAAAGAAAGAAAAACTCTTTCATCATGGGTGATGAAAGAGTGGGTGATTGCGTGGGTGAGCAAACCTTGAAGAAGGTCCCAGAGATGCAGGAAATCGCCATACACCAAGATTTTCAATATTCAGCTGGAAAAGTACCTGCCCAACCTGATACCACCTATTTTGAGCAGGGTGTTGAATTGCACAACCTCCACTTGGTTGTCCATCCCCAAATTATTATTTTAAATGATACTACCAATGTGGCCAGCTGAAATCCACATGTTTCTAAAAAAAAAAACCCCAAACCCTACAACACCCCAAAAAACCAAAACCAAAACCCAACCAATCAAAACAAAAAATAATGGCAAAAAACCCCATCCAAACAAAAGAGTAGATTCCTAAGGAAAAATATCTAAAGGTGAAATTATAGGCAGCAGCTAATATTTCCCAACAAAAAGAGTTAAAACAGTTCTGCCCTCCTCGCTCACATCTCTGCTCCTAGGTGTGTGTTTCCTTCTCCATCCTGTTTATTCTGGTGCTACTTGAGCCTTTCGTGGGGCTGCCCTGGCCCCCAGCCTGGCAAAGTGCTATCAGGGGCTGGCACAGGCCCAGGGCAAGTTAGGTCTCTCAGACTGAGGATGGTCACAGTATTTGGAGAGGGTGGGATGTGGCAGAGAAGGAGTCTTCTCCTTCTTTTAAGCCATGGTGACCTGCTGGATTAGCTCAAAACAATGCATACACCTGAACTCCAGTGAGGTGTCCATGGTGCAGACCATTCAAAACCCAAAAAGCACATGCATCATGTAGCGGTGCATCTTCCCATTTATCAGGCGATTATTCCTGAGGAACTTACAGCAAATATTAGGAGCGCTAAACGCCTCTGTGCTCACGGTATGGGCACTAGGACAAGTTAAACTCTCTTTTCCAGGGAGCTAAGGAGCGTGAATGGGTTTCACTCTCATTTCCAAGGCAGATGTGCAGGGGCCTACTCCATCCCAGACCTGTCACTGCCATCCAGTGGGCTCCGCTGGAAGCGCCGTGTCCCGTGTCTGCCTTTGCCCGGTGGTAGGTCCTGTCCTGCCTGAGTGTGTCCCTGCTGTGCTCTGTCCCGCCAGAGTTTGCAGATTGAGCTGCTGCTGCCATGCCACTGCCCAGAGGAACCCAGGGGCACACACACTCAGCCCTTTGTGTGACAGCCAGATGTCCTTAATATTGCATGACTCAAGACACTGTGTTTACCCACTGCCACATGAGGCTATCTACAGAAAGCAGGTTTGAGAGGTCTCTTTCTCAGTGCAAGTAGTCCAGGGACTTTCTGACCAAGGCATGTAATTTAACCCCAGCTGCCACCTCGGCCCCATGCAACCACTTGCTCCCTCCCACGCCAGTGGGATAGGGGAGAGAATTGTAAAAGAGTGAGAACTTCTGGCTGAGATAAAGACAGTTTAACAGGCAAAGAAAAAGCTGTGTACACAAGCAAAGCAAAACAAGGAATTTATTCACCACTCCCCATGGGTAGGCAGGTGTTCGGCCATTCCCAGGAAATCCAGGTTCCATCATGTGTAACAGTGAATTGGGAAGACAAATGCTATCACTCCAAATGTCTTCTCCTTCCTTCTTTCCCCAGCTCTGTATGCTGAACACCATGGCATACATTATGGAATGACCCTGTGGTCAGCAGGGGTCAACTGCCCCAGCTATGTCCTCTCTCAACTTCTCATGCACCTCCAGCCTCCTCGCTGGTGAAGTGGGGTGAGAGGTGAGGAGCAGAACAAGCCCGGACCCTGTGCAAGCACTGCTCAACAATAACAAAATCATGCCTATGTGATCAGAGCTGTTTCCAGCACAAATCCCAAACACAGTCCCCATATCTGCTACTGTGAGGAAAGACAGTAGCTACGCCACAAAAGTCTGCTACACCAAAAGACTGGTTACAGCCCTATAGGGTATGAGGCCATTTTGCAAACTCCTGCTTTCCTGCTTTGCCAACTGCTGGTGTGGATGCTTTCCCCCAAACACAGAGGACCACTCCAGTCTGTCAGCAGAGTGGTGCAAGCTCTAACGTGGCCTCTGCTAGACTGGGCTGCCTGAGACCCTGCAGCTTTTCCACATGGTTTTGCACAATAATGAATGATTCAGATCAGAGCTCTGTCCTGAACCACTAATCAGGCAGGCACGTGGTCTTCCTGTGTGCTGGAGGAGGTAAAAGCGTGTCTGGGCATGGACGTAGGGACTGCCTCCATGCTCCCAGGCATCACTAGAGGGAGACGGAGCACTGTCTCATGGCACTGCTCAGGGGAAACTACTTAAACACCATTTTCCATACCTTATCTTTCTGTCTGAGATTATTTCTGGGAAATACGACATGGTGGAGTGTGCTGGGGTACGCTGGACCCACTGGTCTGCCCTTGCTGAAACAGGGGGCACTGAGCCTGCACCAACACAAACACACACGGTCTGTAAAGCAGTGACTGTATTAGATCTGTAGGGACTGTGTGAGAGGACAAGAAGAAGAGGAGTCAGTTGTGGAAGGCTTGGAATGCTGTAAGGGAAGAAAAGAAAGAAGTCCCACCAGGTAGAAGTGTTAAGTGACAGCAGAGGGACACAAAGAACTGAGCATGGCTGAACTGAAGGGAAAAATCAGGGTTTGAAGAAAAACATCTGCTCTTCCTGAACAGTGTTCATATAAATACAGCCAGGAGCAACCACTCTTTCCATACACCATAGGTAGCCCAGAACTTAGGTAAAAGCAATGGATGAATGGGAGCTGAGGGAAACCAGAGGAAGGACAGCAGGTGGTGGCAGCCACTCCTGCCTGGTCACATCAGATCATGAGGGACCATCAGACGGAGCTGGCGCTTTCCTCACAGAACTGTGTCTGAAGGTGAAGTGTCCAGAAAAAGCTGTCTCATCTCCCAGTCCAAACAGCAGAGAAAGACACCTGTCTAAGGCAACCCACCTTCTCCTGGGGGTGATTCCTGAGATAAATGCTGTGATTCATTCTCTCATTTTACTGTCTGTGTTGGCCACAGGAGGAGCCTACATACTTCATCTAGAAGAACTGCATTTTGTTGGCTTGTGCTGGATGGACCAAGCATAGTTGTTTATCGGATCTGCTGTGCATTTTTGCCCATTCCACACCAAGCTGTTTCTCTTCCATCAATCACAAACAACCACATTTTAAACCAGGCTGCCTGACAGGCACACCAAGGATGGGCAATGCACTATTTGCACAGCTTTTCTAATTTCTGATTTGAATCCTCCTGGTTTAGGTTCTAGTCAGAAGTTCTTGCAATATGTTTCTCTCATGGTGTTTTCTCCCCATGAATTTATTTAATCACTTTATTCAAATGCCTTATAAATTTATATTTATGATAAAAAGATGATGGAAGAAGTTCTTGAAAGCATCTTGAAAGTTTTCAGTATACTTCCTGTCTCCAAATCTTTTGAAATCTTTGAAAAAAAATATTCGCAGCAGAACAGTTCGACCAGTTCCAGAGCTGGACTCATCAGAGCTACTCATAGGATCAAAATTACCTCTCTGATCACATGTGTTTTTCTCTTGGGTCCTAATTTACTTTAATCACATCGCACTGGGAGCTTTTGCTGAGCAAACCACTATGACTGTTGTGTTGTTTCGCTGCTGAGGTTCCCAGGAGAGACTTCACAGCATATGTCTTATATTTTTGACTACATTTTGGTAAATTTGGTTTTGGTAGAGATATAGTTTTACATGACACTTCCAAGATAAATGCAGCATTATTGGAAAATTTGACCCCGATTTTTTTTTTGCATTTCATGAAAGAAGGGCTTTTGAGAGAGATGTTAGTTTTGTGTTCTTTTTATTCCAGTTCTTTCTTATTTCTGCGTTATATTTACTTCTCTTTCTGCCTTTCCTCAGGACAGAGGTGCAGATACACATGAATCTGCATATCTGAAGAATTTGTTTCCTATTCTTTGTCATGTGTATTCCCAATTCAAAATTTAAACAAGTTGGATTACTTTCATCTTCATCATTACTTACATCTGAAATATGTATGTCACATTACATGAGAAAATTACAGCAAACAGCATGTAATCCAGCTGTCATGCTGTTCTCAGCAGTTATTTTTCTCTGGTACATTGTATTTTTTAATTTATGCCAATGTTGGTGTAATGCTATCTTATGTATAAAATTACTACAAATTCTATTTGTGGTATTCTGGTGTATCCTTTGAACTTTGTTTTGGAGATAGAAAGAAAAATTATGGAATGAATTATCTTAAGGGCAATTACGC